>CABFWB010000634.1:58269-68580 GCA_902151455.1 Timema bartmani | reverse complement strand
ACACCCAGGTCTACTTTAAGATCTAAAGAAGGTGGAATTTTATAACCAAGGTGAGTTGGAAAGAAACGTGAGTTAAGGTCAGTATTTTGTTTTAATATATTTAGAAAAAATAATTTATTGATTGGGTAGATAGCCCTTCGTTTAGTTTTCTACACAAAGTAATCTTAACAATTCTGGAATATCTGTCACGAACATCGCGGAATTTGAAAAAAACAACTTTTATTTTAAAGTTTCTGTTCAAATGCCATTGCGACCGTGACATGATATTAAAGAAAAGGATGAGATCACTTTTGCGTAGAAAATTATTCCAAACGTATCTACTTAAAAATTTGATATATTTCTATAAAAAAAAAGTTTATGTCATGAAAACTGCAAAATGATTGATTACCTTTAAACTAGAGTCACCTTCTATCCCATATTAAGAAATTGTAAATATATATGTATATACATGTGTGTGTGTTTACTTCTGATCACGTATGTTTTTGCATAAATTCCTGGGAAATCTTTACTAGTGGGTGAATCATGAGTTTGTCAGGGGTTTTTTTGAAGTTTCTTTTTCAGTGTCTATAAAGGTTTCCCTTAGTTTTTAATAGATAAACTAACTTTAAATTAGGCGGGAATCATTCAAATATCAGATTTCATATCGTCTTCTTTTAATCTCCCCCAAACTTAGTTGTGGAAGATTGTGCTGTGAATAAAACCTTCTAAAGTAAAACCTTGTCAGATGTGTCTTTCTTGTAAAAGGAAAGAAAAGATTCGCGTCTTTGGGAATTTTGTGAAATTAATTTACCCACCTCAAACAAAGGTAAATAAAACGTGTTCTGACCGTAACTCCAAAAAAATATGCCCTGTACAATTTAAATCGTCACAAAACAAATATAAATAATTATGGGTCATATGATAACATTCTCACATATCATATGTGTTATCCACCCTTTTGGAACGAACATACAGCTGTAATTTTGGAAATCTGAACAAACTATTGGTCATAAGCTGCAGAAATAAATATGGGTATGGGGGGAGCCTTGATTTCAGCGGGTAAATGATCAGCAAATGAAGATGAGTGCCCAAAATAATTCTGATAGGAAAAAAGGTTTAATAAATTTGAATTTTTTTTTTCGCACTCAACATTGATAAAATTTTACTAATTGGTTATTCCTATTCGTAAATTTGAAAAATGACACCTAGACACGAGAATTGAACCCCAGGATTCTTGGCTTAGCACGTCGATGATCTACCACCGAACTATCCAGGAATCTTCCCGTGCTCAGGGTTATTCTTTACTCGTGTGGACATCATCGCCGGTGGCTGTGGTATCAATGTTAACTTCATTGATAGCTGACAATTTCCACACGTCCATCCCTTAAACTCTTGCGTGAACGAGATTTTGCTTACCTCTATATTTGATTGGTGTTATTTAACAGGTGTCGATATTATATATAGAAAAGTGATGCCTGCAAACCACATGACTTTGCGTATGAACACAGTTATTTTTCTCAACAATTCCAGACTATAAGGTCACATGTCCTAGATTAGTTTGTTTCATCTTCGACTCAACAACCTCTCAACTTCCACAATTTGATTTCCGACGAGTAACAGATAAGTATCGAGTTAACTTTAGCCACTTATTTATTGAACAAACAATAAGTGACGGAGGTGTGGGGGTAGTAGTAACTAATCAATAGGCCCACTATAATCTCCATTAACGACGTTAAATATTTGCCAAACTGTGGTACGTGAAGAATTTCAAGGGGTACGCGTCGTACTACACTGAGATTTATAAATCATAACATATTTTTAATTAAAACTTTGAAACGATTTTTTTTATACTTTACCAGAATGCAGGGCAGGTAATTATGTAATTTATTTTTTATAAGGAGCTGTAAATGGTACATTGGGCTAGGCCATGGCTGTGAAAGGAGTACGTGCGCGATTGGAATCAGTTTGGAAAACACTCTCTTCTATAGGTCTAAGCTAAAAATTATAATTTAATTATATATAAAATTAAATTATCAATGTCTATATATATATGTGTGTGTGTGTGTTTGTGGTTTGTTGAATATAGTCCAATTTTCACAGGAAGGGCCTTATCTGACAGCTAGAATGGTCACTATTTAATAGATCTGCTTCACGTATTCATACGGCAATTCATGTGAGCTGAACACCTTTAATAGAGATAATCAAAGTAATAATAATAGTATAGTAAAACGTTATCAATGTTGACCGCAAAAGAGTCGGTATAACCTAAAAGGCCCTTTCTATGGAAATTGTAGTATACTAAGCACCAATGTATCGTGCTGTGAACGAAAGAGACGTCCCCCAGAAGCGGTGGTTGCTTTACAAATGATANGGCGATGTTGGCACCACCGGAAAAAAAAAAGTGATCTCTTTCGCACATCCTCGTGTGAGTAAGAAGGAAGCTTGAGAAGGCAGTAAAAATTGAATCTGCGGGACTCTTTGCTTGCTTACCTCGCGACACTAAAAGTCTTTCACTCTTGTCTCTTTGGGTTTTCTGGTCTTTCTCATTTTGTCTTCCCCCCACCCCCTTATTCTTCTCCTTTCCACGTCTCGGCCCTTAAGACATATTTTTATTGCCGCGTAATAAGATCGTAAAGTTGAGAATGTGGACTTTTAGTGGTCGTTGTGTGTCCCGTTCCTCTGGCGGTGTGTTCCGATGTGTGTAAATCTGTTAGAAGGAGCCGTGGACTAGCCGTGATGGTGGGGGTGGTCTTCTCACAGGGTTTTGTTTGCGTAACCCACGGTCTTTTATTGGGGACCTCGATGTTAGGACCGGTAGGGCGGCACCATTTTAGTAGTGCTGTTTTTTGGCAGTCACTATTTTGTACTTATTGTAACGACTTGAATATGAATTATTGTTTTGGTGGTATTCGTTACTTCATTCTGGTCTACATGATCTTGCGAAAATCGTCATAAATTTACTCACCGTTATCTCTACAATTGATTAAATAAAATGGATATTCTTAAAAAAACTCTTACTTAATCTGTAAATATCCTGATTTTTAAATTTATTTAAATTGATGTCTTTTATAGCCGTCTTAAGAGACCGTGACATCCCCCGGGTAGCACCTAGCTTAGTACAGGTAATACAGCTCGAACCAGAGGTCTTGAGAGACCGTCTCATCCTACGGATAGCACCAAACTTAGGCAGGTAATACAGCTCGAACCAGAGGTCTTGAGAGCCCGTCTCACCTCACGGATATCACCAAACTTAAGAAGCTCTAACTAGGAGTTGCATCGTGGTTTAGTTTAATCTTACAACAGAATTGGAAAGTAATCATTTTAAAATGGAAAAGAAAAAATAATATCTCAGTCTCGTTGTTGTCGAATGAATACTTTTCTGGTTGAGGTGTAATATTGTATTTAATATCACGGCTAGTTGGTCATGAGACGGGCTCTTTAAGTTTGTATAGAGCCGAATGAAATTGAAACTTCCAAAATGTTTAAATAATAATAGTATTAATTTTCATCATTAAGTAGTCTACTCGCTCTAATACCCAATTGGCCCTTGACACCTCTAATACCGTCAAAACTTTTTAGACCAATCGTTGATTAGCGGACTTTAATAATTCCCTCTTTTTTGCCCCAAACGACTACGAGTTTATGAGTACTTTTTCTAATTAGTCGCGGGAGCTCGACAACGACTCGTACAAAGTGAATGCCTTGGATTGAAACACGTCACGTGGCAAGGGCACTGTGACGCGATGCCAAGAAATGGATTTTTTTTTACATCCTCACCGCTTCTCCTTATATTTTCTCTCTTCCCTTCTTGGCTGTTTTTTGCTGTGATCCTTCTTACCGAACAATGAGAAATTAGCACTCACACTAAATGGAGAAATCTGTGGAGAGGTGCATCTTTACACTAAACATATATATTGAAATTTTTATAGTGGGCCTTATCTGACAGTTGGGAAAGTCACTAGATCTACTTTCACCTATTCATACGTCAAGTCATGTGGGCTTCAGCTGTCGCTTTTGATAGATTATCAGTAGGTATGAAATAACAATATTTGCTTCAGTTACCGAATAGTCTAGGGCAGAGGTTCTCAAAGTGGGGCCCGTGAGGTTCGTCCAGGGGGTCCGTGACATACCTTTATATTTTTTTTAGTTCTTATAAAATTTTGATAAAAGGATAAATCTCTAGTATGTACTAAAACAATGACGATGACTTCCCATATTAAAGCCCAGGAAGAAAGTGAGGCTGAAAAGTCGGGGAGTTGGCCACAACCCTTGTTCCCGCATCTTTGGAGCATTTTGACATTTATTTTAATTTTATTTTTCTCGTCGGGCCAATACAAATAACTTTCGAGAAATGCACTGAAAGATTTCAAGCCTTTTACAACCACTTCACTTCTTAGTGTTTTTAGCACCGCGTCTGACTACCCGTTCGGGTTATATGCCTATGTACTAATTACACTAATGGTTTATGGATAAGATGGTTTTAATTGAGATTAAGTGCATCCGCATTTGCGTGAAAGGAGAGTGGAAAAGCATTGAGGAAAACCACCCTCAGTGCACCCGGCCGGGATCAAACCTCCATCTCCACGTCTTCGACAGTCTAGTTCAACACGAGAGTAGCGCGTTAGACCACGTGGCCACCGAAGCGGGTTTCTTATCAGACTTATATTCAATTCCTCATATAACTTATTAGTGATTAAAAATTTACAAATATAATATATATAATATAATTTTTAATTTTATTGTAATTATTTTAACAATTATTACTAGAAATGTACAAATATAGTACCTTCATTTATAGTTTAATTATTTTTACATTAAAAATTATATTGCTATAAAATAAATTATATTGACTAATTTATCCCTATGATATATAAAAAAATTATGATTACCTCTTTTTTTATAATTTATCCTCTATCAAGGTGTTCGTAAATTAGCTGTTCCCTGGTTTAAAGGGTCCACGTGACTAAGAGGTTTTAAGAACCACTGGTCTAGGGCATCACTCTAGTGTTGGACTGACCTGCTGATGACGGGAAGATCAGGCGGGGTTCGCATCCCGGTCTGGTCTTCTGAGGATGGTTTTTCCTAAATGTTTACCCACTCTCCTTTCACGCAAATGATGGTAGATTATCTCTAAAATGCTTCCTTCCTCATCCCTACCCCATTAGAGAAATAATGATCACATATGCCTATAACTTAAACAGGTAGTAAGTAAGGCGCGGTGAAAAAAATGTATCCACTAGAAAATAAAATCTCTCTATAATTAGTGGTTTTAAGTTTGCGTTGCAATGCATCATGGGTCATTATGCGGCGTATGAATTGCTACGTCACTCAGGCAGATTTTACTCTTTTTTTTTTCTTTTTTTTTTGTCGAACGTGTTAATCAAACTTTAAACTGTTAATCAAACTTTAAACGTCTTTCTCGGGCTGTTACTCAACTCGTCCACTGTTATTGTTCTGCCGAAGAAAGTAAACACATCAACTGGTCCACCCTCCCACACATCAACTCGTCCACCCAAACTTGGATTGTTTAGTGCAAAAGCGTACTAAGAAATTACGACTCTAACTAACCTAACCTAATCTAACCTAACCTAACCTAACCTAACCAAACTACTTTATTCTAATACAATGCATGTGAAATGACTGAATGTAATATTTTATATTTTTATGATCAACTGAGATACCAATGCTGTGAAATTTTACTAGATTTTGGGTTGCGGGTTGAAGGGGGTTTATGCTAGGGCTATGCAGTATGTAATTAATACACTTTTGCACTGAGCAATCCAAGTTTGGGTGGACGAGTTGACGTGTTTACTTTCTTCCGCAGAACAATAACAGTGGAAGAGTCGAGTTTCACTCACCCCTTTCTCGCAATAGACTAGGACTGCAGGTGAATGAGGATATTGGGTTTCGAATCCCGGTCTGGAGTCCTCATGGTATTTTTTCCTAAATAATTTTCCACTCTCCCTCCGAAGCAAATATTTTCTATAAGTTCAACCTTCCTCATCCCTAACATACTATCGTAATCTGTACATATGTTTGTATGTATATAACGGGTCTTATTCCCGTGTCCAGATGACATTTTTCAACTCTATATAATCTGATTGAAAGATATATCCAGACACTGCTGTATCCGTTACCAGAGTTTATTACCACCTTCAAACTTGTATAACTTTTTTTTTATGACGTGCCATTTAATCGTCGTGACTAATGTCACGTACCTTACTAACTAATATTGCAGCCAAGCGCAAGGATGGTTCGATGGACTTGTACAAGAAGTGGGGTGGGTAATATTGCTTGTTGCCCTTGAACAACAGCAACACCCAGAACAACAACTGAAAGAACGAGAGAGAGAACAAGAGAGTTTGTTTTTATTGTTGTGTTTTTTAGTGAGACAGATCGTTCAAAGCAAGGAGTTGGGAGGCTGGATGTGTTCGCTATGTCTGCAACCTGTCCCCATAAATCTGTCGTCAGAAGCTGCTGGTCTATCTATCTCCAGCACTGCGTTAGAGGAGCCAGCCAGCACCACTCCTCCGACTCCTGCTTACTTGTTGGGGGAGCTTTGTTACGCTCCGCTTGAAACTGGCTCACACGGTCCGAAAGCGTCACCTGATAAGTGGCGTGGCTTCGGGTGGAATCGGTCTTTCTCGGTAATCTTCTCTTTGTCTCCAGCTGAGTGCTACGGCCCCATACATACTGAAGTTCTTACTTAATTCGGTTATGAAACTTGTGATGGAAGTTTTTTTGTTTGTTTTTATCACCGTGTCTTACTATCTGTTCAGGTTATACGCACATATACATTTACTCTAATGAAGTAGGGGTGAGGAAGGAAGCATTTTATATACAATTTACCCGCATTTGCGTGGAAGAGGAGTGGGAAACCATATGGGGAAAACCACCCTCATCTGACCCGACTGAGATTGGAACCCCGATCTCTCCGTCATCAGTAGGCCAATCCAACACGAGAGTGATGCCTTAGACCTTTCGGCTACTGAACTGGGTCTTTAAGTAGTTACTACTGAAAATATGACGTGCATTCCATGAGATCGTTATTTTCATACTTGCTTTAGGAATAGCTAGTGGTAAGACTAAAAATAAAATTCGTTTTGTAAAATGGTTTGTGCGTGTATAAATTAAAAGTTAACTGCATGTGTTTAAAAGACTGCCATGTTTTTAAAATTATGAATTTATACATAAACTTAATTTAATTAAAATCACTTCTCTCAAAGAGTTTAAAAAATATATATATAATTTGTTTTTCTTTGGTTTGAAAAATGAGTAAATCGCTGTTCAGTTTGCTTTTATAACTTTATACTAGTTTATATGTATCTTATCGGCACTCATCTGAGCTTAAAACTCATTGAAGGTTACGCAACTACCAAATTATTACTCCCAAGTTTACATGACAGCTAATTGTTTTGCTGATATTTGATGGTTGGTTGTTCACACCTTAATGATTGAATTGTACGTAAACATCAACGGGCTGTACCCTCATTCTACTCTGGAAGGTTACAACCTTACCTCGAAATGTTTCACTGTGGCAGTATTTCTTAGAGTTTGGGTGATGGGGGACCACCAAATGGAAGCCATAGGCGCTGGAGTAGCACCGGGGCCCTGAGATGATGTGGGGAAAGATGTGGTTTGAAAAAAGTATGCAGGAAAAACATTTTTAGGCAGTTTTATTGTGGGTGATAATATTTAATTGTAGTATAAATACAAGGCAAACATGGATTTATTAAATGAAATATTGAAAAAGCATAAATAGATTACATTGAATATTAGTAGGTAATAATTTTTTGATTATTTTTTAGCATTCTAAAACTCATAATTAAAAAAAAACTATGATTTGTTAGCTCGCGGTTGGTAGAGACTTATTATTTGACTTGTGTAAACCGAGAAAAAAGAACAAAACTGTATGGGTATTTAATTTTTTGCATTCAAATTTTTGTAATATATATTATAATTATTTAATTCATTGTTATTACTAAACTTTCTGGGATCCTGTGGACCACTTTATAGGCCGCCGCGGGCCACACTTTGAAAAACACTGCACTATGGTATAGCTTTTAATATGTAAAGTTAAGCCTTCTAGCTTTCAGGGTAAACGGGGTGTACAAGGCATCATAGACCCCACAGTTATCCGGCTCCTTCGCTCTAATTTGAAGAAAATATTTCTCTCCTAACTTTAAGACTGCTTCACACGGGTGCAGCATTTATATCTTAACTTGTAAGACTGCTTCACACGGACGTTGTAGGCTATTCCATTTTGCCACCTCTCATTTTTTTTTTGCGAGAGGGAGCTATAATTAGGGACCGGATTTCGCCTTTTTGCCTTTTCTTTTCCTTGAACGTAAAACATTAGCAGCTAAGATATATATGCATTTTATGTTATTACGAGTACAATATGTTAATTTTATAGGGTCTATAATTGCCTATTCTATTGGTTTTTGCCTATCTTATAAATAAACATCTTAAAGCGCCTATAGCGACTTAGGCCTCTTTTTTTCCCTACGATATGAATTTTTTACTAAAAAAGAGAGTCCAGTTTCTTAAAGATTGTAAGTTGCGGCATACTTGTTTGGAGTAGGTTTGAAAATGGACGCTTGTGAAATAGCTTCCAATTAGAATAAATTGGGTGGAGGACAATGGATTTAGTGGCAGACATCTTGGGAGGAAACAGCAGTTGAACTTCTTTGGAAACAGTAAATTTGAAATGTTGTCCCTTAACATCGTGAAGTAGAACTTTGCTTTTCAAATTACAATAAACACACTACTTGAAAATTTAACCAGTTTCACTTCTGAAAATCTAGAACTTTACCTAATGATTAACAGCATGTGACCTGCTTCGGTGGTCGAATGAGCTAGAGGCAATGTGCTCCAAAGTTGTTCAGCCTAAGGGCCAACTCTGTTTAGGTATCAGTTTGCACCGTGGGCTGAAGATTTATTTTGTAATCCCATCAACCTAATAGGGCTTATAGGCCTACAAATAACACTTAATAAACACGCTCAATACTTTTATATACATTGTATTTTTTATTGGTAGAATCTTTCAAATTTTACTCCCAAAAAAAAGTTATAAATCTCCGAAAAACTTAGGTGTTATGAAATATGAACCTAAACACACTTTCATAACTTATAATTTATAAATAAATATGTATACATATTTTTACTTATCAAATAAATGCCCAATAAAATGCAATCATAACCTTCTTAAATCATGTTTTTATTTTAAAAATGAGATATTTCACATATTCTGCCACAAAGGGTTTTTCTTTAATTCTACTCCAGGATACTGTGAGGGCCACATTTTCAGTGAGCGCGGACCGCATTTAGCTCGCGGGCCACCTGTTGGACTACACTGAGCTAAGGCGTCACTCTCACAGTAGACTGGACTGCCGTTAATGGGGAGATCGGGGCTCGAATTTCGATCCGGTGTATTTAAGAAATCCACTTTCCTAATCCCTGACAATATGCGTAATTATTACACCATATGCGTATAAACCAAGCGAACAGTGAGACGTGGTGCTAAAAAAAACAGCTAACTGTGAATTGGCTGTAGGTAATAAAATAGTAACGTACGTAATAAAATCTATTTTACATTGCCTATTAAGTGATGTTTTACCTTAGTTGCCTATTCTGGTGCTTGAATAACATATTTTTAGTACCTATCAGCCTGCCTTTTTTAACATTTTTGCTGCCTAAGAATCAGCTCCCGAATTTAAAAAAAAATTGTAAAACTTGGAACAGTCTAATTTGCAAGTTTTTGTTAAGATTATCTAATATTTTTTTTCCCCTAAAATAGTTTAAAATCTATTGTCTCATTTGATGATTTAATATTCCTCCTTAAATATGTATATCTCAAAGCATGTGTGTACTTCTCCTTATATGCGGAGAAGCGAGCGTGTGGGACAGACTTTACCTAAACGATGTCTCGACTCGCTAGGCGCTAAGAGCAAATCCGTGTGAATGGGTTCCATAACTTGCATCACAATTCTCTCTTTTTTCTCTCTCTTTATTCCTTGTTGCTCTCTTATTGCACACATTATCTCTTTCCTCGTCTGACAGTCCCGACACTGCACTTTTACCACACCGAGGGGGGAAAAGCGGTCGTTGCTTTCCTCTGCAAAATAAGGATATAAATCTCAATTTCAAAATACTTGTTTTGTACAAGACTAAAGTGTGAGACTGATGTTAAGTAAAAAAAAGTTATTGATAACATTTCCATAAAGAAACGATGAAATCTATTATTTTCCAAGAATTATTTTTAGAAAATGTGTGTTTTTCGCCCCCCCCCCCCCCCCCCCCCATCACCCCTTCTTCTAGCAACGCTACCAA
>CABFWB010000634.1:39517-58211 GCA_902151455.1 Timema bartmani | reverse complement strand
CCCCCCCCCCCCTCCCAACATAATCTGCCTCTGTGGAAGAATGGTCTAAAGGCGTCACTCATGAGATAAACTGCTGGTGACTGATAGATCGGAGTTTGAATCCCGGTTGGGTGTGCTAAGGGTGTTTTTCCTAAATCATTTTCCACTCTCTCCTCACGCAAATGCGGGTTAACTTCCTCTAAATTGCAACTTACTCACCCTTAAGGAGACCGCCTTGTTAAGCGAGAAACTGCCGCGCAAGCCGTTCAGCTCTAACGCAATATTTAATTCTACGATGCGTTATTTCAAAATATAGTTCACGCCAAAATAAAGTCAAAAGATTACAACAGGGCTCTTTTTCCTTAACAATGCTATAGTTTGAGTTTTATTAATAGAAAAACTGTGTGAAAATGTGACATTAACTAATTTTTAACGACTTTTTTAAAAATCATGTTTGTGGAGCTATGAGACTAGACTTGATGAAAAAGAACTCTAGCGCTAGCCTTCCTCTAGCAATTACAATAATTTTTTGATAGGCTCACAACAAAATATTGTATAAGATATCTGAGAACTAGCAGCAAGCTTTCCTCTTTATCGTGAGATAAGTTTCGTAGTTTTTATTTCTCTTCTTTAATATTTACATGACGAAGGGTGGTTTTAGTTGAAGGGTGTATAAGCTTTATCAGAATAAAGTAGTAGTTCTAGAAAGTGACACAGATATTGTATTTAAAACCGTGTGACCTGACAGCGATTGATACTTTCTTGCTGACCGAGGCGAGCGTCTAAACACATTAGCGTGATTAGCGACCACATGCGTTTAACCCGAGCAAGTAGTGAGACGCGGTGCTTATTATATACATGCGAGTATACACACATGAAAATTAATTTACTTTAGTCCAGTTTTCATAGGAAGGACGACATCTGACTGATAGAAGAAGTACTAGATATACTTTAACGTATTGATACCTCAAGTCATGTGATCTGCAACTTTAACTTTTCATATAATCACTACCTATCAAATAAAATTAATAATAATGTAGTAAAATATTATCAATGCTGACCACAAAAAAAGTTTGTTTTTATGAAAATTTGACTATAAGTTAACTGTTGACTACATGGTGGCTACAGACAGGGAAAACCTGGAAAAGTCAGGGAATTTTAGGATGACAGGGAAAACAGGGAATTGTCAGGGAATCTAACTAAAAATAAGTAAAAATCAGGGAATTAAAAATAGGTCTAAAATATCCCATTAATTTCGCAACTAAACACTAAAACAAAAGTTAATAATACCTAAATAAAATAACATTTTAATTTTTAAAATAACTGATAAAACTTTATGTTTAGTAGATACAAACTTTTTTTTAATATGTGATCAATAATAAATAAAACAAAAGTCATCATCCACCATTAAAACTGGAAAAAAGTAATCAGGGAAAATTGAAAAATGTTGCCTGAAAAACCTGGGAAATTCAGGGAATTTTGTAAAATATGTTTTGTAGCTAGCCTAGTTGTTTTTTGTTGTTTTCGCCTTAAAAATGTGTAAATAACAGAGAATTTATCTAGTAAAAACTGCTAATGGCAACTCTGACAAACATGTTTAATTCTAATCCAAATTGAAACACGTCTCATATAGAACCTTATCAGAGAAGAAAGACGTGTGCTTCCCCTAACCAACTCGCTGCCCTCTTTATCGACGTAAAAGTTGGATTTTGTCTGAGAGAAGGTGCTTTGCGTATAATGTGCGCTGTTTGTAAACATTGCTCGCCGTACATTCAGGGGTGTCTGTTAAGAGGGGGGTGGGGTGTATCATCGCAAGACTCCCTTCCCCTACCTTCTCTAGTCCATTCCTCCCTCTTCTTCTCTCACTTCCCCTATTCTGCAGGGTAAGAGCCTGCACGTGTAAATTGCTCTGCGTCCCTCCTTCAGCCCCTGCTTAAGCTAGCTTCTCTACCGCGGGAAAGAATGGACTATGTCCCACACCTATTTTTTTTATTAGCGCTGAGTATTATTACCCGTACTTGTTCTTCGAGAATGATTTTGGGATAAGGAAGGGTGAATTTAGAGGAAGTGTGCCCACATTTTTTTCGGAGGGAGAGTGGAAAATAATTTAGTGGAAAAATACACTCACTACACCCAATGAGACCCTCTTCGGTGGTCGAATGGTTTTTAAGTAGTCACTCTCGCAATAGACTGGGATTGCCAATGATGAGATCACGGTTCGAATCCCGTTCGGGTATACTGAGGATGTTTTTTTACCTGCATAGCTTTCGACTCTTCCTCCACGTAAATATTGGGTACACAGCCTCTAAATTCAACCTACATCATCCCAAACACATGAATGTGGTTAGTAGACTACATATGTGTACAACCGAATGAATAGTAACACGCGGTGCCAAAATACAGCCGGCATGGATTCGATCTACGATCTCCCATTCGTCAGTCAAGTCTATCGCGAGAGTGATGTCTTAAACTCCCTGCGACAAAATATTCGAGTGGCAATCCAATAATTGATCATGCGCTCGTAATTTTATTTCAGAAAATTCAACAGATTATCTTGTTAATCAAAATAAATACTTTATGTAAATACATTTTATACCAAATTGTTCAAATATTTTTATTTAGATTTTCAAAAATAAGTGATTTGTTAACCACCCTAGAAGCTATATTTAATTTATAAAATCAAAAAGTTTTCTTATTTATCACGAAAAACTCTTCCCAGAAACATATTTTGAACTCAATCTTTAAAGACAATTTCAAAAATGTTCAAATTGTCCATAATTTGTTTTAAGTAAATTAACCTTAGATAATTTACAATAGAAAAATAAGTATACATTATTATTGATAATGTAAAATAGTCCCCTGAATCAATTTAAAAAAATAACTTTACAAAAATCCGCTATCAGTAAACACCCATAAAATTAATATATTTTTAGAAAAATAAACATAATTATTTATAATGTATTAAACTTAAGAGATACCCATTTTGGACCAAATCACAAGAGCCATTTTTTTTATATTAAAACTTTTTTTTTAAAGTCATCATTTAATTACCCTTGAATAAATTTCCCCCCCAAAACCAAGTATAATTGTTTTTTGAGAGGTCAAAGGCTCCCTGGGTATTCATTTTAAACAAAATCATTAGTCGTTTTCGAAAAATTTGGAACTCCTTATCAATAAACTACCCTTAATCTTAAAGCTAAGGTTAGAATTAAAAAAAAGTCCCAAGGTATTTCCTTATAACATCTAGATATCAAGTTTGAACAAAATACATCAAACCTTTTCAGATTTGTGGCCAGGTAGGGGACGAGGCAGTTGGCCTAAAGTCGTTTGGCCTAAAGTAATTGGTCTAAAACTTACTTTTACAAAAGTAATTTGGCCTAAAATGTAAATTGAAAACCTTCGGGTATCTTCGGAAAGGAAAAAGTACTGTTAGTTGTTTCATCTGAATATAGATAGCACAACTAATGCGAGATAGTTACAATATTTCTAAAAATATTGACATATCTTCTACATACAGCTTTATCCCAACAAACCTATAATTTTAATTCTAAAAATATATATATATATATATATATATATATATATATCAGTAGCTTACAAAACATTAAACCACCTTTTTTATATATAAATTTCCGATCTTATTTCTTTGTTAGTATATCTCATGGTTATAAAATTAATAGGAACGAAGATATTAGTGAAAAACAATAAATAACACCATTTTCACACCTTTTACGTGCGGTAAAATTGTACACTCGCATGATGGGGTCTTTTGACAACTTATTTAGAAAGGCAAAGTGAAAGTGGAAACCAATATTCAGCTCATTCACTTGGCATTTTTCTGAAGTGACGCCCGATTTTCGTCTAAAGTTACTGGACTAAAGCAATGTTAACTCTACATGAACATATTTTTAAGCTAGGCCTATTGTATTATTAAATGTATATGATAGCTACGTGTGAAATAAATTTTGATAGTAAACATCAAATCATAATGGCCATATATATAAACTTAAATGATGGGTTTGACTAGATCCTTAGCGGCTGCTGCTATTATTATTATTATTATTATTATTATTATTATTATTTTATAAGTGAGAGAGAGAGCATGTGAGGGAGAGTGCCTAATAAAGTGTGTGAGGGAATGTGTTTAAGAAAGAGAGAGAGAGAGTGTGAGTGAAATTTTGGGAAAGTCTGTGAGAGGTAGTTTGTGAAAGAGAGAGAAAATTTTAGAGAGAAAGAAAATGTTAGAGAAAGTTTGAGTGAAAGAAAGAGAGAACGATTGAGACCGAGAATTTAATAGAAAGAGAGATTGAGAGATTGAGACATAGAGAGATAGTTTGATTGAGATAAAGTTCGAGAGAAATAATTTGAGAGAGAAAGTGTTTGAGGGAAATAGTGATTTTGAGAGAGAGGATTTGAGAAAGAATTTGAGACAGATAGAGAGAGTTTGAGACAGAGAGGGTGTTTGAGAAAGAAGGAAAATGTGAGAGCGTGTGAAAGAAAGTTTGAAAGAGAGGAAGAGTTTGAGAGAAAACGAGGAGTTTAAAGTTTAAGAGCGAGTGTTATATATATAATGTGTGAAAGATTGTTTAATAGTGTGTGTGAGTGGAGAGAGTGTGTGAGAGAGGGAAAAAGTCTGAGACAAAATGAGAGAAGATGTGTGAGAGAGAAAGTGTCAGAATGAGAGAGAAAATGTTAAAAGATAGATGTGTTACACAAAACATTACTTTGAAATATCCTCCCCTTCAAAATTTAGTAGCCACATGGGAAACATCTGAACTTATTGTATTCAAGTATGATAATTTTAATTACAGAAATCGACTGTAAGTTGAAAAAGCCTTCCTTTGTGTGCTATAAAAACAGAAGCTGACATGAACCATCTCTATAATAGGAAAAAAACTCACTCTTCCAAATGAAAAGTACATATTTTTCATAAATAGTATTTACGTCATAGAATGTTAAAATAAACTTGATATTTTCCACAATCTTATTTTTCTTTCAATATTCACAACTTTTACAACGTTCTTATCAAAAATTATAGAAATCAATGAAATAATAAGTGCATCATTTTTGTATTTTATCGTAAAAAAGTTATTTTTATTCTAAGAAAGTAAGGGCTTAACAATTACGCTTAATGTTTATGTAAGGTTCAAGTGTATAAAGTTTGAGAAAACCTGGTTTAAATGATTCGATAGGAAAAAGTTAAACCACCCAATCTAAATGGGAGCGAAGCCGTGGGCAAACTCTAGTAAATTAATATAATTATAGAAAGCATGAATGGGTGATTAATTCATTTAATAAAATTAATAAATAAGTATACGCAGAAAGGCAGAAAAAAAATATTTTGGCACTGAAAAAAGTTCAAAATTCAAAATAATACAAAATTATCAACATGAAGTGGCCACATTTATACGCTAATTACTCAAAAAGTGTACGGGTACAAAACTTTTTTATTTGTGGTAGCCTACAAAATGGAACATATGTAATTCAAAAATTTGGCAATGAAAAAGTTCAAATTTTAAAATAAAACAAAATTATTAAAATGGAGTGGCCGTATTTATATTTTAATTACTCAAAAAGGGTACGGGCACAAAACTTTTTATTTGTGGTACAAAACGGCACAAAAACTAGAACAAAATTATGGCATTGCAAAATGTTCAACATAGAAAAGTGGTACTACAGGTTAATGAACGTGCTTTTACAGGGTGGCTACAGACAGGGAAAACCGGGAAAAGTCAGGGAATTAGCTTAAAATTATTGACAGGTCAGGGAATTTATAGACTGCAAGAGAGACAAAATGTAAATGCCAATAAACGGTGTTCTAAAACATGAGTAGTTTACTGTATTGGCGCAAATATTCCTACAAAGTTATATTTTGTAGCAAGCTGGACTGTACTTGTTAGGCCATCCCGTAAGCCCGTCTAATAATAGACTGAAGTCGGAACTGAACAAAGAGTGAGTGTAACTTTACGGGCGCAGAACTGATGTGTGAGCGAGAGAGATGTAGGGGTGGTTCTTGACCTTGATAATTTGATGACGTCACTCAGTACGAACATAGGAGAATCTAAAACTAGATATTCAAGTTGTCATACGCATGAGCAAGTGCTGGAATAACAACTCGTTTAATACATCTTACGCATGCGCAAGTATTGAAAAATACATTATATTAATTCAAATTTTAAAACCATTATTCCTGGATTACTTAACAAATAACGATTGTTTTAATTCAAAAAAGGACGTAAAAACTAATACAATTTTATTTTATTTTTACTAGATTTTTGTTAAAATGTTAACTTTACTGAAAAAACAGTTTGCCGAAGTGATGTTCCATTTCCATCGTTTCTAATCGTAACAACGCAGTTTTAAAGTGATAATGTTCCTTAGTTCATGCTGCCGTACCTTCCGTTCCGGTCGCGCTAATTCGTACACGTGGTTTTTAACTGAGGCATTCAAGTCAAACCCGTTGATTTAGAAGTTATACCTTTGTTCAGTATATAGGCGCGCGTGTGTGATAAAGATATTTGATATAGATTAATATCCGGACAATGTCGAAATATAAAAAGACGTGTTTCAATGAATCGTGGCTATTAGATTCGAAGTTTGAGTGGGTTAGGCCAGCAAAAGATGATAACTACTCTGCCGTGTGTAATTTGTGCAATTCAAAGTTCATATTAAGCAACATGGGTAAACGTGCTCTGACAAGTCACGCTCTGGGCAAAAAACATCAAGCTGCCATAATGAATAAAACGCAGAGTTATTCAATGACTGCTTTTTTAAAAGGAAATTCTTCAAATTCCACCATTACAACTGCTGCCCAGGCAGTTGTGAATTCCACCTCGCCATTACTACTACCACCATCTTCAGAGTCATCAAAAAATGAGGTAGGCCTAAGTTTTATTTATTTGTGTATTTTCTGCTGGGGGAGGACAAATTATGTTATATGCAAGCTAACCTAGGCCTCATTCAGAAAAGTGCCGCCAACATTTAACTATGGAACCGGTAGCCTACTGTTTCATAGGCTGTATCCGAATACTCCAAGGGTCCCAAGTCGCAGTCTTGAATTTTAGACCTTTCTTGCTCTTGTTAGCGAAGACTGCATCAGACTATTCAAACGGCCACGCCATTGGGCCCGCAGTGCTGCTACCTACCACTTATCTTAGAAACTATGTAAACACCATCTATCAATGTCTCCTCAATTAAATATTTAAAAATTAAAAGTACAATTATTTGAGATACCAACAGATTTTAAATGGCTTCTTTTCACCAATTATGGCTTCTTTTCACCAATTATGACGAGAAGGGAAATTAGAATTATTTAATAACCTTATATAAAATGTTGGGTATAGTAAATAGGTAGACTATTTGGATACAGCCATATCATAGCTATATTCTTTTTAACTACAACAATTTATCCAGGCTTCTTCTACAATATTGTTACAAAATTAGGTAAAATAAATAGGCAGGCTAGTATATAATATTTTCTTTCTCTTTACAGAATGTGATTGAGATCGTGTCTACAGCTGTTGCTGTTAAGGAAACTGGAAGACTGAGAAACTTTCTTGTGAACGATGATGTGACAAAATCTGAAATTATTTGGTGCTTGAATTCTATAATGTCACACACTTCAATGCGGGCAGCTGAAAAAAGTGTTAATCTCTTTAAAGCAATGTTTCCAGACAGTACAATTGCAAACAAAATACAATTAGGAAGGGCCAAAATTGGTTACACAATCTTGTATGGTCTGGCCCCATACTTTCATGAAGACCTTGTAAAGATGTGCTTAAAGTGTCCAGAAATAGTGATTGGATTTGACGAGTCTCTAAACAAGGTTGCCCAAAAGGGTCAAATGGATATTATGGTACGCTTTTGGAATTTAAAAACAAATGAAGTCTCAACACGCTACTTCACATCGACCTTCCTCGGCCATGCAACAGCTGCTGACCTGTTAAAGGCTTTTTCAGATGCACTTCTAGAATTGAAAAATGTCAAGTTGTTACAGGTGTCAATGGATGGACCTAATGTCAATCAAAAGTTCATTCGAGAGCTAAAATCTACTACTGATCCAGATAGTCCTACATTGCTAGATATCGGAAGTTGTGGCCTCCATAGTCTTCATTGTGCTTTTAAAGCGGCAATAAATTCAACCAATTGGGGGCTTGTTGAATTTCTTCGGGCTTTGTATAATTTACTAAAAAATGTTCCTGCGCGTAGAGCAGATTATGTACATTATGGTGGCAGTGAACTCTATCCTAAAAAGTTCTGTGCAGTTAGGTGGTTGCAAAATATAGAAGTTGCTGAGCGAGCGGAAACTATTCTCCCCAATGTAGTCACATATGTAAATGAATCCACTGCAGCAAAGAAAGCACCCAACTGTCGTAGCTTTCATATTATCTCGACTTCTGTGAAAGACAAGCTACTTGCACCTAAACTTGCTTTTTTTAAGTCTGTTGCAATCGAGATAGAACCATTCCTCATTCAATTTCAATCAGATGCTCCTCTTGCACCCTTCTTGAATGAGGCTTTAATGTCTATTATGAAATCTCTAATGAAGAGATTTGTAAAAAGCGATAAGCTGGATGCTGCTAGGTCATTGCTTGAGTTGGACATTTTCAATGAAACCAACCTTTTAAATGCAAAGCATGTAGATCTTGGATATGCAACCAGAGAGGCCATTAGAAAAACTAAAGGTGTAACAGAAAAGGAAATTCTGCTCTTTAGACAAGATTGTAAGACATGTCTACAGAAGCTATGTGCAAAGCTTTTTGAGCGTTCTCCTCTTAAATACAAACTAACCAAGGCCATATCGTTCTTGGACCCTGGAGTTGCTGTGCTCAAGTCAACACGTAGCGCCCGACTGAAGTCTACTTTGGAGATATTTCTAGCAAACAATTGGATAACTGGCGTTGCAGCTGACCTTGTGGATCGCCAGTTCAATAGTGTGTGTAACCAACCTGATTTTTTGAAAAAAATGAATGCTTTTTCAAAACAACATGATAGACTAGACACATTATGGATGAGTATTATTCCAAGTAATGATGACAACCAAAAGTTGGTATCATTTCTCAGATTAATTCTCATTCTTTCTCATGGGAATGCCAGTTTGGAAAGAGGTTTTTCGATAAATCGTGAATGTATTGTGGAAAACTTAAATGAAGCTTCTCTAATAGCACAAAGGCAGATTTATGATTCAGTTAAAGCAATTGGTGGAATAGAGAAGGTAGACATTACCAAGTCATTGATTCATTCTGTCCGCAATGCCCGTTCAAGATATAAGGATAGTTTGGAACAAAAAATGAAGGACAAGCAGAACGGAGAGAAACAAAAGGGGGATCGGAAACGTGCAGCAATAATGCAAAAAGAGCTCCAAGCTAAAAAACAGAAAATTTTGGCAGAGGCACAAAAACAAGCCGATATTTTACAAGAAGAAATAGAATCTTTGAAGAAGAAATAGATGCAATTTAACAAATCTGTTAGTTTTACAAACCAACTACTGTAAGTTGCACACTTATTCAAAGTGATATATTTCTTAAATGATTTATTTTTGATGTTTTGTTAAACAATGGTGACACAGTTCTAGCTAATTACTTTCTGTTTTGTTCTAATAAAATATTTGCACAGTGTCACAATAGTGTCTAATACATTTAAACCTGAAAAACTTATTAAATTGTTTATTATGTTTATGCCTCATATTTTTTAAAGTTATCCGAGGCTTAGGTAGCCTATTTGATTAATGTAATAATCACCATTCATTGAGGTGAACTGGGGAAAAATTCTTTTCACATTCTCTCTTAGCTGGTTTTTTTTTACAATATTTACACAGTGTCATAAATAGTATCTAAGCCATTTAAAACCAAAAAACTTATTAAATTGTTATGTTTAAGCGTGGATATATTTTTAAATATAGGCCTATGTAATTGATGTAATAAATAGAAAAATCGCCATTCATCGAGGTGAAGTGAGGAAAAATAAGTCAGGGAAATTTAGACAAAAATTTCTGGAAAACCTGGAAAAGTCAGGGAATTTTATAATAGAAGTTCTGTAGCCACCCTGTTTTATATCTTGGGCAGTAGTAAATTGAGAGAAGACAAATGTATCTTGAAACGGTAATATATACTATTTAACTAAACATTACACACCTCGCTATCTAATAACATAACTTACAAATCATAACGAATGTTTCCGAAGACAACATAAAGACGCTTTAAATAAATGGCCTAAAAATTAATTTTACAAAGTAATTTAACCTGAAGTCATTTAATAGACCAAATGACGGGTATCCGTTCTAGTAACACTAATGGCTTAGTGATTAGGAAGGTTGAATTTAGGGAAGTGTACCCGAATTTGTATGGAGGAAGAGTGGAAAACTATTTAGAGAAAACCACCCTCAGTAGACCCGTCCAGAATCGAACCCCGTTCTCCCCGTCTTTGGCAATATAGTCTTTTAAAAGAGCTTTCAAAGTTGGTCCAGTGAAAATCCGATTAGCAAAAGTTTAGACTAAAGGACCAAAAAGTTTTGTAGCCGCCATTTTGCTTCAAATTTCAATTAGCCTGCATGTTAGACGGACGTTCGAGTTATGTGAATTCAAAATTTAAACACTATTGATTTTGTTAATTTAGCGTGAAAGAGTAACGGACAGACACCAACTCATTTTTATAACATTGGTAGAATATCATTACGTTGACCTTACAGTTACATTCTCTTTGAATCATTTTTAATAAACCTAAAATTTAACAATGGCTCATTCATTTTACAGATGAAAGCCCTTTAAACTAAATAATCGTGACAGAGAAAAAAAAAATTGGCTTTCCGCTGACCCACCCTATACTAACACACTGAAGGGTTTATAACGAACAATGTTGTGATCAGTTGACTCATTACCATCCTCCCTCACCCCTTGATCAAGGGATGATGCCGCGACCCCCCCTTCACTATTATAGAGTTAACTCTCTACCCCTCCCCTATTTCCATTCATCTTGTAGCAATCAGTCGCTGAACATTACGACTAGGGGAGACTGGGGTAAACCAGGCCAGTGCCCTACTTTCTGTCACAGCGCGCTCAGCGCAACCTGTTGGGGGAGTTGCGACACTGGTTTAGTTTCACCGCAAGGGCTGGTTGGAGAGAGGTGCGCGGGGATTTGAATTAGTTGCGGATTATCGGATGTGTAAATGTACAGGTATTTTTTACTCGTCTTTTTGTGCGTTGTTTAGTAGGGGTTTTCGAAGTTTCAAAATATCCATGCCGAAGGTCAAATAGCCTTCTCTTTGCACCCACGATTAACTTCACATCTTTGAAACCTTTCGGAAGAAGAAGAACATTTCTATATATTATGACCAGATTAGAAATATCTCACATATTTCAAACCAGAATAATTTTTTAAAACAGCTTCTAAGCAGTATTTTAACACATACTAGATAACAAATAACATCTATAACGTAAACATGGATATATTCAGATATGTCAGCATGAAATAATATAGTGTTCTTTGTTTTTTCTTTTAGCCTTTCTCATTACCTAGATGTACTTAATAGATGATTTAAACATTAAAAGTAGTATTATGTGACAACAACAATAAAATTGACTTCGATTTTGCTTCCCTTGTTTCAAGTTTTGCTTCAATTTTTCTTCGCATTTAAAAGGTGATCTTCGCACACCCCTTTTGTTTGGAACGTTTAGTATGTGTGCTTCGTAAATTGTGCTAACGAGATTTATTTATATAGTTGAATTAGGCCGCCCGCGCACTAGCGGCCAGAAAAAATACGCTACCAATCCAAGCGTTGATAGTCGCTACCGACTGACGTGTGTACAGTCAATCTCGCAATGAACGCGGAGCAAATAGCTGCTACATGGTGCCTCCTAAACAAGCGAGTTCCAGCGAGTGACTGAACGGATTGTATTGGCCGCCAGTGTTGCCAGCTCTATAGTCTCTGAAATGGATTGTATTTTGACCGGTAGGATACTATTTTCTGACATTATATTGATAAACCCACCGATTTTCATACAAAAAAAAAATTATAATCAATGTAAAATTTGTTATTTTATAGCAGGACCACAGGATATTACTTTTAGAAAATATCCTAAAAGTTGATTGTACAGGTGATGAAATTATATTAAAAGTGGTATCCAGGTCGTACATTTGGCAACACTGCTGGCCGCTGAGTAGTTGACTTTTGATGCGCGCTCACCCACTATTACGTTCTTTGTAGCCTAAACAACTGGCCGCGTCCACCGTCGTGCCATAAAACTCCATTCTCTGTTGGCCACGCGACTGGTGCAAAAGCAGTCGAGGCACATTATTCGGAGTCCAGCGAACGCGGGGATTACAGCCCCGCGGGTTTTAAGCGCCTGTAAATACTATTACGAAAAGGAGAATCAACAAATTTATATCATGAAATATCTTCGACTGTTGAAGAATAATGTTTGACTTTGTGATTAAGGACGCCTAAAGACGAGTTCATAGTTCACCAGTCAAGAGTATGCGGAAGAGGTACCAGTATGTAACAGGTGTCTGCTGTCTGCCTCTTAGTCAGTCATGATATATATATACACACTGATTTCGGTAGGAAGAACAGCATCTGGTGGTTACTAAAGTTATTAAAACTATTTTAATACATGCATACATCATGTCATGTTATCTGAAGCCGTCACTTGATAGTTATCAATATTTTTATAAAATAATAATACAGTAAAATGCTATCATTGCTGGCTGCAAACACATATATTTGAATTTTCTAAGATGTTCTACCAACCAAAATCAGGCTATAGCTTCAAGACACATAATGATGTATCAATGGCTGCATTCTAGGGTAAAAAAAATATATCTTTTACCTAATATATAAATCATTTTCTATAGGTTAATAGTTATTTTATTCACTTCTGTGTATTTTACTACACAGCTTTTACAAGAATAATACAATGGTTCAATTTCCATAGGAGTAGCCTTATCTGACAGCTATAAAAGCTACTAGATTTATTTTCACGTCGTCATACGTCAAGTCATGTGATCTACGGCTGCCCTTTTGATGGATATTATCAATACCTATAAAATAAAACTATAATAAAACAGTATGTTATCAATGTTTACATTGAAAAAAATATGTTTATATTTTCTAAAAAAAACCTTCCTATGCAAATTGGACTGTGCACTCAGTTTACCCTGAAAAGGTATGACGCTTACCTTCTACGTTTCAGCTATGTCGTAGTCTATAATATAGGGCCATAGTGTAATCCATCAAGGAAACGCTGATATAGGACATCTATGGTTGGTATATGACCGCTAGCAGAAGGTTCATTATTGCAAACATTGACTGAAAGTGACTAATGGAAATAACTACCATGAGCTTACTGATACTATATTATCAATAAAAAGTTTTATAGGGTCCGGGGTTCAATCCTCGGTCCCAGCACAGATTTATCTGATTGCCAAACCCTTCCTTCACCTCTTCCTTCACAACTTGTGAATGTGAGGAATGCCAGGCCTCCACCGTGGTTCGGATCCCACGTTAAACTGTAGGTCCTCCATTTCATCTCACAATCACCCTACCATTGCACATTAGCGTAAGTGCGTATAACCCGAACGGGTAGTAAGACGCGGTGCTAATAATAATAATAATAATAATAATAATAATAATAATAATAATGTATTAATCACAACTTGTGAATGTGAGGAATGCCAGGCCTCCACCGTGGTTCGGATTCCACGTTAAACTGTAGGTCCTCCATTTTCATCTCACAATCACCCTACCATTACACATTAGCGTAAGTGCGTACAACCCGAACGGTTAGTAAGACGCGGTGCTAATAATAATAATAATAAATAATAATAATAATAATAATACAAAGTTTTATCAAACTAGTATAATAATACTCCCTAAGGATTACCATATAATTGGCGTTTTAGTCACTTATTGAAAGAACAAAATATATTAATAAAACTATGTTTTTTTGTGGTTGTGGCAACAAGAGATATTATACTAGGCCTACATGAAATAATTAATTAAATAGTATTATATTCACATTTGTATCTTGTTATAACTGGCTACCAAAATAATAAAAGTTTTTTTCATAACTTATAAAGCCATTCAAAAATTAGTTTCAAATTAAAACTTTTTATTTTGTAAACAGCGTAAGAACACAATTGGCTTGACGGTTTGCGTGACGTCATCAACCACCCTTGTTTTGGCTGGTTTACCATCTTAATTTAAGAAAATCACGCTGTATTTTAGAAGCTCTTGTTTTGAAAAGGATTTTTTAAATGAACCGCTTTCACAAAAAAGAAACATCCAAAAGGTTATTTTGATATGTTCGTGTTTAATTAATGCAAAAACTGTTACTTATTTAAAACACATTGTTTGTGTGAATGTTTCGACAGCCAAAAGTAACAACAGATCAACATTATATGATCATGCATATAATTTTGTTTGGCGAATGGATACATGATCATAACTTTGCCTACTTTCAGATAACACCTATCCTTCTGTGGATGCCCTATAACTTTCAAGGTACCTGAACAAACAGAATCAGTTTTAGAACGGATAAATAAAAGTAAAAGAAAGTGGTTGAACTTACATGGAAACAGATAAACTATAGACACACTATTAAGAAGAGAACGGTAGATTAAACATTATTGAAGCTTTATCTAAGTGACGAAGTTTACGCATTCAGGATTAATCGAAAGCCATACATTTAATTTCTTTTTTCTCTCTTTTTGCTTTACCATCCCTCTTTTTTTAATTTCACTCAATCTCTCCCTTTCCCACGCAAAACACGCACACTCACTTCGCGTAATAGGGATATAAAGTGACCCTCTTTTATTGGCATTTTTCGGTACAATCATTCTAAAATTAATTATGAAAGCCAGAAAAGGTAGCTGTCATTTAAATGATACATACACCTACTAGTCATATTTTTATATTCGTGTTATTGGACATTGTCAATAAATTTTGTTATTAGGTGTTCTTTCATACGACAGGTCTATTCCTTTAGTCATTGAACTTAGACTGCCAATGAGCCCCGTCCTCTGCCTTCTCCTTAAGCTCCCAGAATTTTCTTATTTCCTTCAAGTCATCCAATAATTGAATCCTCCTTTCCAAAGCTCCTATTTCCCTCAAAATTGCCCTCTATGACGTCATGCAGAAGACATTTCCGCCTATGGATGGTTGTACACGTATCGATAAAATTGGTGTCGGTGCTCTGATATCGTTGTCGGCACCGATACCAGCGTCGGTTGTTGTATATACACCGACAAGATCACTGTCGGCGCTTGAGAGGCGTGAATTTTCGTGAGGTATGCCGATCAATCACCAAGGCTCCCGTGCGGAATAGGAAGTGTATTTCGCTGTGTCTGCTTCATCTATGGGGGACACTACGTCAAAAGTGGAAAGAAAAAAGAATTTTGAGAACATTCTATAATTGCTATCACACAAACACGCTCTATTCTCCACCAATTCAATCAAAGTAATTTTGTATTACTTGAACTTGCTTGACAAATTATCCAATAACTATTCTACACAAATATAAGTTTTATTACATAGAAGAACGAAAGTGCAATAACCTAAACTCTTGAAATACGGAACCGAAACAATGACGATCACAGCTAGAGACGAGCTCGCACCTCCTCTACGCACTTATATCGGTGTATGTATCAAGAAGGCCTCCAGCATCACTCCGACATATTATATATCGGTAGTCGTCACGATAATAGTGTCGTGTCGGCATAGTGTACTGCCTGGCCATAAGATTACATGGGATCTCTGTACTACCGGATCGGCGCCGCCGGTACTGACACCGATTTTATCTGTAAGCTTACAACCGGCCTAAGAATGTGTCTGATCCAGTTTGCTTTGCACGTACAGAAGAATCACATCCGAAACGGTTCTTGTTTCATACTTACGTCTTAGAACTTCATCATTTGTCACCCTGTCTGTCCACCTGATCTTCTCAAGTCCTATCCACATTTCAAAGCTCCAAGTCTATGAAATGTAGCAATGTAAATATATAATTACAAATTGAATTAATTTACGTATTTATCAAATTGAGAACAAAACTTGTCCGGTCTATATGTGTCTATTTCGGGCACTGAACAAGACAGTTGGGTCTGCATCACATGGCTAGTGCGAAATACAGTTGGGATCGACTCTACTTCGTTATTTTTCTATTGCTCATACACATTGGTGCCAGGTTAAAATAGGCGTGTGGGAGTAACACAGTTCCTGTGAAAAAGAACAACCGAGGTTGATGACGTCACTTTGTGCAGCGACCACGTGACATGTCCGTTCCACACTCTTCAGCCTTCATTTTCACCATGGGCAAATTTCTTTCATCCCTTCATCCCCCCCACTCCCCTTTGCTACTGGTTGACGACGGCACGGGAATCAGAGAAGTAATTAGGTGGTTATGCTTTTATCTCGAGGTGAAGCTACCGGATGTCGAGCTTATTACGAGTCTCGAAAACACTGAACAAGAACAAGTGGCCCGTTGTATTTTTTTACAAGTAGTTTCTAGTTTTCTTTCTGTGTTGGCGTTTGTTTTGGGAATATAATTAAGTTCCTGTTTTGAAAGTCGTAACAGCCTTGGCTGGTAGTAAGATGAAATAATGGAAACTAAATACAGAGACCCCGATTAACCGAGGTTCCGTATTATTCGAGGTTGTAGCACAATTTATGTATCGTGAGAATTGTTTAGGAAATGATCCGTATTAAACTGTCACATTCGTCTAATACGAGCAGCGTAGTGGATCATGCGGGTGACTCATAGTTTCCACTGTACTGTGGCGTCGTAAATATTACTGTCCGTCGAGTCTGCCTGCCACTGAGCGTTACGTGGTTAAAAGCCGTTCTGTGCTGAAAATATTAGACTGTTTAGTTACTTCATATGAGCTTTACTTAATTTTGTGCGCCACATACTGGTACTGTACCCTACCGTAGCTATAATTATTTGTTAATTTACATTTATTAAAAGCTTTTATTAGTTGTGAACAGACGCAAGTATTTTCTAGAGGCAAAGTCAATAGGTTGAGTAACTATTAATTTTCTATGTAAAATATCTACATATCTTCCCGTAATATCCGAGTTGTTTTTGCTATCCGAGGCCGTCTTGGTCACATCAATCTCTGCTAGTCGGGAGTCTGGTGTATATTACTATTGTTGCTAGTAGATTTAACATCGAACTGTCCCAGGAACAGGAATATATCAGCACATGGCACAGTCTGACTTCATCTAGATCGTGTTTCAGTGGCGAGACGTGTCCTTTTAGCAAGTGTTTCCCTATGTGTATACATTAAAGCACCCCTCACCTCCACCTCTTTCCACTCCAAACATCAAAGCATGTCGTTCTACCACTTTCTGACCAAGGAGCAAGGATTTACAGCTCAAGACATAAGATTTAAACATTCATAATAATTATTTCACTACATAAATGTATTATTCAAATTTATTATCAACTTCATATATACATGAACAGTGTTATATTATACCTGGGGGTCCGGGGTTCAATCCTCGGTCCCGGCACAGATTTATCTGATTGCCAAACCCTTCCTTCACCTCTGACAAGATGTGTATTAATCACAACTCGTGAATGTGAGGAATGCCAGGCCTCCACCGTGGTTCGGATTCCACGTTAAACTGTAGGTCCTCCATTTCATCTCACAATCACCCTGCCATTGCACATTAGTGTAAGTGCGTATAACCCGAACGGGTAGTAAGAAGCGGTGCTAATAATAATAATAATAATATATTATACCAACTTGAATGTAATTATTTTTGCTTTTTGTATGCTTATGTTTAACCTTAACTATTTTAATAATATGTTTTCATTCTTACAAGCTGTATCACATTCAATTTTTTTTTTAATCTGTATTGTGGTGCGTGGCATTTGACATTGAATCAATTAACAACTTGTCTAATTAATATGATCATTTATATACTTTTTACTTGAATGATTTTCTGAATATAGTACCAACTATTCTAGTCATTTTGTTATTAATTCATAATACTCCTTTCGTGTTTATATAACCACACAATTTAAATATTTTTAAGTTCCGTTTCCACCTTTCCTAATTCTCCTTGGTGCTTTTTCTCAATAATGTTGGCTCTATTTCACGAGAAATTATTTGCTATATTTATTGAAGTATGAATGGTTATTCTGTTTGTTTCAGGTAAGTTCTGTAGGAAGAAAATATATCATTTGGGTGCTGGGAGTGAAGTTACGTGAGTAATCTGTCATAATAACTCGACGCTACGAATTATCAATAAATCTCTCACATTCTTACGGTGAGTTTTTGCAGTTTTCATAGCAAACAATTTTTTTAATTTAATTTTTTTGCAAAATAAATCGAATATTGCTACAGTAGAAATATAGAATTTAATTTTCTTCACATGGTGATATCAACAGTTGTTTAGTATTTGTCATGAGTATAGTGGCCTTAGATGAGAAACTTTTTAAATCAAGAGAAAAATTTGTCATTAAATTTTAGGATGCCGTTGACAGATATTCAACAGCTGTTGATATCACACCATAAGAAGAAAATTTAGCTTTGTTTCTATTGGAAAAATATTTGATTTATTTTGCCGAAAAAAAGTGTTTTGCAAAAATTACTGCCTTCAACTCGTAAACCTACCATCCCGGCTTAAATTACTTGATTAGAGGTCACACTTTTCCTAATTATCTACTCTAATTACCACCGTTCTGGTGGGAAGTTTGACAGGCGATGTCAGATGTGT
>CABFWB010000634.1:0-31629 GCA_902151455.1 Timema bartmani | reverse complement strand
TTTTTTTTTTTTTAGTTTGTGTGTAGGGGAAAGAGGAAGGGGGTGTTTGGGTGACAGTTCTTCCTCCGTGCGCTCTTCAGCTCCAACCCCTTCCTTCCACAACCACCCCTTCTACAGCCACCCTCTCCCTTTTCAATACTCAACCCGTTTGAAGCAGTTTCCTCGGACTTTTTTTTTTCTACATAATTCCGGTTCGTGCGAACTTTTTTTTTTTTTACTCGATTTGGGTTCAACTTTAAAAAGGATGTATTTTTCTTTTCATAATTTACGTGTGAGTAAACGCTGTACTAAGAAAACTTGCGCAAAGGGGGTGGGGTGGGGGAAAGGTTTTTTGCGCAGTGAGCCAATTTTAGTTTCATTTTTATTCTTTCAATGCTCTTAACGCTTTTTATTTATATTTTTATTAGATTATAGTGCGTGCATTCATAACCTCTGTTGTATCTTTGAGTGGTAATTTTGAATATTATAACATCGATAAGCTTCCAAGGTTCTTTTATTCAGTTTTAATATTATGTACAGTTGACATAAATTGAAACTTGCGATATACTTCGATATATTATGTTAGTGTAGGGTGAGCAAACCATTCCACGAGCGAGTTGTGTCAAAATAGCTCCACAAGATGGGTAATCAGAATGGTCGATATAGTTTTATTATTTTATCATACAATAGTTACAATTAATTTAGGTTAGATTAGATCAGAAATTATAAATCACCTGGGAGGAAGACATTTTGAAATCAATATATTTAATTGACGATAAATGTAGGTATAAAATAGAAAGAAAGTTAGTTTTTAAAGTATTTAATCTTGAGTCGTAGACAGCTGGGAAACGGTAAATTTTGAAACCGCCTGTACCCCAATCTCCCTCCATTCAGTCTTCCCCCACTATTACAGGTTTCAACAATATATGTAAAAGAATTTTGACCAAACGTTTTCATTTCTTGTGTTTTTTTAAATGTATTTTTATACAAGACCCGCTTTCGGCTTCATATTTTAGTATATTAGAAGGGAGTGAAATAAATCCATAGGGAGGAAAATTTATTCAGGTGGGAGGGGAAAGTCCTCATTTGGTTCCTCCACTACTGAGGCTAACATATAGTCAGCGTGACCACTGATCCTAGTAATATTCTGGCTTATTTTGACTAACCCGCAATAAAACGTTTAAAAGCTTGCAAGAATATTGAAAAAGTAACTAGCTGAAAAACTTCACTTAGTGTCAGATTTGATCGTAAAACTGTAATTGATACGCCAGTAAAGAGTTTGCAAACACACATCTCTCTCTCTCTCTCTCTCTCGCTTTCCTCCTAGTTTTCTTTTCTTATGACCCGGACGTAACTAAGGCAGTGCAGTCGTGATCCAATCTTCCTCCCTTTACAAAACCATACAGGCTGTCTCTCTTCTTTCCTTTCATCTGACTTCCCTCTCTATCCTAACTGTTTACGCCCTTTCCCGTGATGTGCAGGTGACAGTGAAGTTCTATTCCACACCCGCACCCCTCCTACATATACGTGTGTGTGTGTGTGTGTGTGTGTGTTGTGTGCGTGCGTGTGTCCTTCACACAATCATAGCATCTTCTTTCCCAACCTTCACCCCCTCCGCACCTTTGCATCATCCGTGCTCTCATTTGCTTTGCGTTTTAGGGACAGAAGAGAAGGGAAGAGAACAGGAGAAAGGGGATGAACGGATGAAGGGTTGGTCCGAGGGGAGAAAGGGGTCGGTCAGACTTGAAGCATTTCGGACTTGTCTATCTTTTCTTTCTCTCTCTCTCTCTGACACTCTTTCTTCCCAAAACATTTTCTCTCACTACCCTGAGCTACGGCGTCCTCTATCTATCTTCAACCCCTTTTTTTTCTCTCGTCTTCCTTTCTTCTCTCTTTCTAGTTGTGTGTCTCTTATTCTTACCCGTCGTGTCCATCGTTATCGATCCGTGTGTTTCTCTTTCTCTTTCTCCCGTTGCTGCCAGTTGTCACTCCCGAGTTTCTGGCTAGGGTTGCTACAGTGCTTGTCTTGCGTGCATTTGACGAGCAGGTGACATTGAAGTATCCCCCCCTCACCCTCCACCCCTAACTCCTCCAATACTTCCACTATCATACCCCCTCCTACCTACCCCTTCATCCATTCAGGCACCTCAGGAGAAGAACGGCATATGGTATCTTTTTTTTTGTTTGTTCTGTGTTTGTCATCCATATAAAGGGTTCGTCTCCTTGTGGTTGCAATAATTGACGCACATATTTAAACAACCTTATTATTATGATTATTTTTACTATGTGTTCTTTCTTTCAACAGTTGTATTGCCTTGTCCAAATTGAGTCATCTAACTTTGCCTATCACCAGTTCCCGTTTTTAGATCCCGAAACTTCATCTTCTTTCCTTGTTTGAGTTCATACATCGATTGAATTCGTTGTCTTCCTGGTCCCCTTCTCCCTTCCACCTTGCCTTCTATGACGTCACTCAATAAACCATTTGTTCTCATAAATTGACCCATCCAGTTGACCTTTCTTCGTAGAATCACCTGCAGAATTGTCATATTTTCAATGATTCTTCTTAGAAGTTCTTCATTAGTTACCAGACCTGTTCCCTTTATTCTACTGTTCATATTCTCCTAGAGCCCCAAATCTCAAAGTTTTCCAAATATTTAACAACCTACTTTGTCCTAATATTGTTGGGGATATTAAAGCTGTAAGATTGGACATCATTTTAAAATCACTTCCTTGTGGGTAGAAAATACAACCACGGACTTGTGTTTTTAGCGCTTCTTAGCTAACTATTAAGATTCATCTTTAACCAAATAGAGAATATGCAAGTCCTATGAAATTAACACTATAATCTTAATGAGTGGATCGTTTCAAATTTTGGTGATTAAGTATCCATCCGTGATACCCACAGTCCAATTTTCATAAAAGGGCCTTATTTGACAGGTAGAAAAGTTGCTAGATCTTCTTTAGTATGTTCATACATCAAGTCGTTTGATCCTCAGCTGTCACGTTTGAGAAATATTATCATTGCTTAAAAATTAAAACTAGTAAAATGTGAGGATTGTTGATTGAAAAAAAAATAAATCCAAAAGGCCCTTTCTATGAAAATTGGACAGTACACTAATAGGAATCGGACGAATAGAATTATAAAGAAACTCGATGTATAATTTACACGAGGGAGGGGGGTGAAACCTCAACATTTGATTACTTTTTTAGTTTCTAATCTCGAATCCAGTATTTTCTCAAATCCTTGAGGATCCAAGGATTTGAGGATATGAATGTTTAAGGATTTGAAGATCACATCCCTAATTGATATATTTAACATCGTATATTATTAGATCTAGATAAAAAAAATTCTAGCCTCACGAGGGGCGAAAATAATAAAATGTGTTATCTAGAAGAGGGAGAGAAAGTGTGTTGGACCCGTTTTCTTGCCTGCGTTCCTCTCTACGAACTGTCGGGTCTCAGCATTGATCTGTCCACGTCAGAAGACCAGGGTAGGGAGAGGGGTGGGTGGGTTGTTGGACGTCAGGGGTGGGAAGTCTCGGGATCTCGTCATGTCGACGGTGATGCGGTGTGATGGACCTGTCAGCGTCACTCCTCCCCCTCCTGGAGTAGCTTCACCCTTCCTCCTACCCATCCCCTCTATTATCTACACATGGAATATTTCTCCATATCATTACCATCTCCTTATGGGGGATGGGGGGAGTTTCCAACCTCGGGGTCGCGGCATGTTTTGGGTTGGGTCGCAATGCCTGTTCAGGTTATAACTTTATATTGGAGGGTACAGGGGAAATAGGGGGAAAGTCCAATTTTAACTCAAATTGAGTTAGTGCTTCCATCTGTTAGACAATCATGATATCTTTCTAAAGGCGAGTTTTCACGTGTCATTTTCATGAATCATATTTAAATTAGTTTTAAAAAAGTATTCGTTGGGGCCTTTATGGGTTTTGAGATATAAAAGTTACTGATCTGGAAAATGTGTGATTATAATGATTATAGAAAGATGCAAAATTAAAAAAAAAAATCCAAGCGGTTAATTTGATAAAAACTGTTAAGTTGCTGTTTAGTTTTCTTTTGATTATACAACTCTAAAGCTTCGGTCACACTAGGCTGGGTTTACCAGCCGCTGCTGGCTAATAGCAGCAACAGCAAGCATCGGCTGCTCATTCGTCAAACTTGTCCACTCATCGCTGGTGCTAGCAGCACTACATTGCCGCGTGCCACATGTTGCCTAAATGTCACCTCAGTAGAATTCCGCCTTTACTATATTCTTAGGCCCAATCTTACGATATCACGTTAAAGTACTCGTAACTTAACCGTTCATAAAGTCTAACGGTTGGTTAAATTTAGCGTTGCGTTTTGCAATTCTATTTTTATGTGCTTGTCAAGCTACGGACGAATGCCTTTCATTAGTTCTTCGTTAGTCCTCTCGGAGCACTAGATTTGTTACAAAACTTTTGATTGAACCAATAGCTATAACAATGTATCTGGAGTCGTGGAGTTGTTATGAAAAAAAAAAGCAGAATGCCTATGTTCATGTATATGTTGTTGTTTGTACGACATTTTATTAACTAAACATACTGTGTTTTTTTTCTACTTAAAAAAAGTTGGTATAATCTTTTTATTTTAAACAGGTGTGTATGTTAACGATAATTTTTAAGCTTCAAAATCATTAAATATACAAACATTAAGAGTCAAAGCCAATTTTTAATCATAAGCTATGAACGAAATGTATTTAAAATTTTTTTAAATATATTTAAAAAAAATAAGTAATATCAGAATGAACAATCTCCCACACCAGCCACAGGGGACTCTCGAGTGAGGTCATTTATGGACGGAAGGGGATGCGAGAAAAAGCAAAACATTTCTTTGGTCAAAATAAATCAAATATCGTTTCAGTAGAAACATAGAGTTTAATTTTCTTCACATGGTTACTTTAACAGTTGTTGAATATCTGTTAAGGGTGTCCTGTAATTTAATGATAACTTTTTATCTTCATTTAAAAAGTTTCTCGTAAAATGCCGCTATGCTCATGATGGATATTCAGGAAATGTTGAGGTCATCACGAGAAGAAAATTTAAATATATTTGTAGTGGAGCAATATTTGATTTATTTTAGCCAAAAAAACCTTTTGCCATAAAAACTGCAAAAAACGCTGACCTTTTCTCGAGTCCTCTTCCATTCCACTTTAAACACACAATTTAAAATTAAAATAAAAACCGCCCATCATTGTTCATGGACATGTAATGGAAGGGGCAAAGTGAAGAAAAAATACGTCTCATTTTGGCCACACTGGTCTACATTTAATAACTAATAAGACAATACAAACATAGGTACAATTTCCATATAATAACTATTTACAACAATAAATGGCCCCTCAGATTCACGAGATGAAACCAGTGAAAAGTAATACGTCAGTTAAATAGTAGGGAAAATCCTGGAGGGCTAAACTAAAATAAAAAAAAAGTAAAATACACTGCCAGCAAGGCCGTCGCCAGCCAATAATTTCGGGGGAGGGGGCTTGGCGGGCACATCCCCCAATTGCCGTAGGCTAGAAAAAAATTTCTACATTTTAAACACCTCTAGAAGCTCTCTGAAGTGTTCTTTATGGCAACATAACCCCCTAACTGCTGGAGACTAGGAAAAATTCTGCATTTTAAACACCTAAAAGATCTCTGAAGTGCTTTTTATGGTAACAAAGCCCCCTAATTTGTACTTTTACCTTAATTTTGATATTGGTTGAACAATAAATAAAGCCATATATACTTGGTTCATAAAATTTCGGGGGGTTTGAACTCCCAAAACCCCATGACTATGGCCTTGACTGCCAGGGATTTAAAACCAGCTAGCCCCACGTCATACGGTGACTTCGGGGATGGGTTACATACAGCCTTCCAAACCTCCCTATAAAAATTTGCCGAAAAGAACATTGTAATCTCAGCTACTGAATAAATTAAACAGCCCTAGAAAAGGAATACAATTGACATAACATCATCTCGGAGGAAAACGGGCAGTAATTTATTCAAACAACCAATTTAGTAAAGAAAAAAAAGATGAGAATGGAAATTAAACCGGGTCATTTGCGGTGTGGATTCGTGTCCTACCAATTGGGTCAAATAAACCTTTATTAAAATCATTGAAATTTAGAATTAAGTGACTATTCATTTGTGAAACCCCCACTTTTATAAGTGGACAAAATTAAAACCGATAGAATCTATTAATAATTTTAAGTTTTTTTAAATAAAAAAAATGAAACCTCACTCAAATAATAATCGCCACAATACAATATAGCACAATATTTTTAAGTTAATGTGAACGTTAAATATGCTAACCGGATGGTAGACCTCGCGTTAACTTAATGAACACTTTTGAGAACTTACTAGCGTAAACTGAACATTGTAAAATTAAAAGAAGTGGTCGCTTATCTCTTAACCTTTTGTTAAACCCCACCGAATAGAATACCGTAACATTGTTAAAGTGGGTCTTAGTGTTATTTTATAGGTGTTGATAATATTCATCAAAAGTGACAGTTGCAGATCACATGACTTAGAAGTATAAATATATTAAAATTGTTTTGATAACTTTTATAACTTTAAAAAAAACTTTCAATCCAAACCAGACTAACGATTTTTCCCATCTAAAATACTCCCACAACAAATTTAATAAAAATTGCATATATTTTTTAAGGATTTAATGTTGAAATATTTTATTTTAAACACCATTACCCGCATCGATGGGCACGCGGACTTAACTTCAACCTCGTTTTGTCTGATTTTTAAAGCAGGTGTACCGAGGGATATTTTAATTTTATTATTGATACATGGTTCAACACCCGACCGTGATTCGAACCCCGATCTCCCAGTCTAATACAGTCCCAGTTCATTGTGAGAGTGATGCCATAGACTATTCGACCACCGTAGCGAGTAATTATGTTATTAAAACGAGTAAAAAAGCCAGGACGGTTAGTAAGACGCGGTGGATTAAAATAAAAAATCGAGAAACTCTGAAACTTGGGTTTATAGAATATTCTCGTCGCAATGATGTTTGGCAAAATGTTTATAAAATTAATGTAAACAAACCCCATTCTTTTTTCTTCTTTATTTCCTACTCATTTCAAGAGGCTGAAACAAAGAAAAAAAGAAAAGTCCCGCGTATTTAATTGGAAGTGCGCGCGTAGGGTCTGGTTTTCTTTCTACGCGGTCTCTTCTTTGCGCACAACAGGCCCTGGGCTGTTTCTAATGGGTGGGAGGGTGGAAGGAGGGAAAGAGGCTGACAATCGATTGATGGCTGTCGCTCCCTTCAGTTGAGTTGCCAGCGGCAACCGGCTACAGGAAAGCTACTGACGTTATCTCCTCTCTCTTTGAGGAACTCATCTGACGTCACGGGCCCGACTTTCGATAAGGGAGAACTCTGTGTCTTACTGTCTTCACTCGTTCACCGGGGATTGTTTTTACTTTTAATCATATAGATCAGGCTCGTCAATATTTTTTTTTAAATCACCTGTTCAGGTTATACGCATATAATTACTCTGATGGGGTAGGGGGGATGAGGAAGGAACAATTTTAGAGGTAATCTACCGCATTTGCGAAGGAGAGTGGGAAACCATTCAGAGAAAAAAAAATCTTAAGTAGACCCGACCGAGATTCGAACTCCGATCTCCCTATCAACAAGCCAGTTTAACACGAAAGTGGCGCCTAAAGCCATCCGGCCACTAAAGTAGGTATTCTGTGTTATTAAAATGCATAAAGTCCAGATGGGCAATAAGGCATAGCGAACAAAATTATGACCAAGCAATACAGGTTCTTAGAAATCATTACGAAATCTAATACGTTTTCCGCCTGACCTACTTATTGACCGTGATATAAATATTATTATGTTCTTGTTTGGTGAAGACAATGTCGTGCAACTTGCAATTACCAGTTTATTTGAGTGTACGACAGCTGTCTGTTAACATCCACGGGGAGTTTAAACACGCACGCCAAATTGATAGCGAGGATCACATCGTCAAAAGTAGGCTTACATTGATTTTATTTTTCCATGGACAGCTGTTGTTTTAAACTATATTAGTGGATCGTTGCAGCGATGGCTGCAGATTATCGCGCTAAAATGTATTCATATATTTTTATTGGGAAAAGTTATCTAGAATGATGCCTCATTTTACTTTCTAGTTCAATGAACTCCAACCTGAAGGAGGGGATTGGGTGTGACACTATTCGGAAATAACGTTAAAAATTATATAAAAATCTAAGATTATTTTTAAAATCACTTTGCCAAAGTAATTAAGATATTTATTTCTTGTGATATTGGCAACACTGCTGACCAGTTGTAATAAATTCTAATACCAGCCAAAAGTGTGCATGCAGATGTTTATTTTCAATCTCGTAAGCCTCAAATTCTCTTCCCTACCCCTAAGCCAGAGATTCTCAAACTTTTTAGAGCAAAGGAGTCCTTGCACCAGAAGAAATAGATGCTAGAGCCATAAAAAATTATTACACTAGTATAATGAACATTCAGGGGCGACAATTAACTAATACAATTAATATAAAAGTATACAACAAATGGAAAATCTCACATGTTCTGGTTACACCTTTGGCAAATGTCCTTTATTCAAATATGAAAAAAAAAATGTCAATCCGAATCACTGATGCTATTTTATAGTGTGAAAAACAAATAAGAAATATTCTAAAATTGCCTCACGGAGCCTGAGATAACTGACGAAGGACACAGTTTGAAAAACGCTGCCCTAAGCTACCATTGCGGCCACCTGTAACATCACCGAATATTCAACTCAAGACTCTCATAAAAACTAAACAACGTTGTCGGCTTGGAAGTAGAAAGAGATTTGCGGTGTTCACTGTCAAACATCCAACATAATAATCAAGAACAGATAAAAACAAAACAGTGACAACCATCACGATAATCTTCTCTCATGTTTTCATACCATTATCCTACCAGTGTTACATTGATTTTTATTTAAAATAAATAAATTACTAGAAAGTATTTTTTTATAAAGATCATAAAAAAAATGTGGAAAGGGTAGGGGGAGAATTTGAATATCTACCAAGAGGGGCGACAGCTGAAAAAGGTTGAGAACCACTACTCTAGTTAAAAGTTTTATTCGTCAGACAGAGCCTATTAACTTTCTATAGATTTTGAGCTGATTGTGTTTAGTTTAAATCACAACGTTTATTTGTCCCCTTTATACCACTATGAGACCTTCAAAACGACCCCTCTCCCGCTCTCTATTTGTTGCACCATACCACTTAAATAAGAATTGAGTTATTATTTTTAACCAAAGAGAAATATTTTATTTACCTATGTACAATATTACAAAACTTATGGTTTTTAATAAACACTATTTTTAGGTGGTAGTTATTTAAAATTCATGCACACTACATTGATAGTGTCTTACTACGTTATTGTTCCAAAAATAAGCCATGATAAATCAAAGCAAGTTTGTTAAAGTGTTTTTTCCCCGCCGCATTTTACTAACCGTCCGATCTTTCCGCACATATTTAACTACGCTAGTAATTTAAAGAGGAAGGTAAATTTGTTTAAACGGCATGCACCGCATTAGCGTGGTAGGAGAGAAGGAAACCATCCAAAATCCACCTGACTGGGAATTGAACCCAGAACCTCCTCCGTTACCTTGCAAACTTTATAAAACGCTATTAACGACTTAGCCAGCGAGCCCACAAAGGGGTGTTTTGTGTATGTGAAGTTGAGGTTGTTTCTTTTAATGTTCCAAAATCTTGGGTGTTCTTGCTTCCTCCTCGCTGTCCTTTTCTCCCCCTTCGTCTTGTTTCCACTCCTCTGTCCATCCATCCGTCAATCTTTCTCGACTCAACTTTTCGGATAGACCCTCAATAGAATTGCTTCAAGGGATATTGCCGACTAAAATCACTATTTGGATAGTATCCGTCTTTCCCGTTCTCCCTCTCTCTCCCTTCACCATTTTATAAATAAAAAGTAAAAATTCTGTAGATCAGCTTTATCCATAAATACGTTGTCGAAATAATTTGTTCATAACTTGAGTGTTTTTTAAACAAGTCTTAATAAAGATAAAAATAAAAGCTTATACCAACGTTAGTGAAACTTAAAAGACTACAAAATTAATAACTAACTTTAAAATACTCTGTGTGTGTGGTGGGGATATGGGGGGAGGAGGGTGGGGTTTTACTGAATTTATAAGGAAGCTGACACTTTAACTACTCGACCAAGGAGGTAGACATTTTGTTGTTGTTTTTCTTTTCTTAAGGGTCACGACGAATTAAACTTTAAGAAACTGCCAATTTGTTTAACTTTTTTTATATTATCTGATTGTTTTGAACTAATTGTTCGATAATAACTAGCGTAACTACTAAAAAAATACATTTTTTGGTAACTCTCTCGAAGACACCTCAAGCCCCCCTTTCTTAATTTCCCTCAATGGGGGGACACCCACCCCAACATTTGTAAACTACTGCGTTACAGTATCCCGAGGAACAAAAGCAGAACTGAATCGTGGATACATGACAAACTATAAACCAATCACAAAAAATAAGTGCGTACTGCGATGGCCGCTCTCTAGTAGTAGAAACAATATCGACTTTGTCCGCGCTTTTCCATCAAATCTGCGTGGAAGAACCACTTAAACTTCAAAACTAACCGACTCAAATCACTGTGCATGTGCCTATAAATCGAGATACAAGCAGACAGCTGCATCTACGGTTAAAAAAAAAAGATTTGAATGAATTAAAAGCGTGTGTGTTTTCGTTCTGAGATGATTTGGTTCACTAATAATTGCATACTTAATTACACAGTACAATAATCCATATTGACTGTAATCTAAAGCAGGCGTGTCAAACGCGTGGGCCTCATGCGGCCCTATCCAGGATTTGGTGCAGCCCGTGGACCTTCTGATGAATCATCATGCAATGAGATACTAAGCTTCTTTTTATAAAAGTCGAGGAAATACAACATTTTGGAAAGTGATATTTGAGAATATGGCATATTAGAGAGAACTCTTTCATGTGGTATTGGTGTAACTTATCTATACTCTTATTTCGACATTGATCAATTCAGAGAATATAAGGTAGCGCTAGATAGAGAAATACATCTGATTGGATGAGCTTGTGACGTCATTCAGTAAACGAGCCAGAGCCTTACAAACACAAAGCTATGTGGATGACAAACTTACTTATTTACTTTTTAATTATACTGTTTTGGGCCCCTCTCATATATTAAAAAAATAATGAAGTGTATTTTTTCTTTAAAGAACTGTTTGTAAATTTTCCTTTTAATACTTCATCCATGGAGGATCAGGCGTTTTCAGAAGTAATCTCAATATATTACGTTTTAAAACTTTCTTTCTTTAAAAAACTCCCCTCGTTATATTTGAAAATCAGGTAATGTGCTGGCTGCCTTTACCCAATAGGAAGCTAGCCTTATAACATCAGGTTGCCAGGAGTTATCCTATTAGTTAATTTTAACACTGGCGACCAGGAGTCCAAGAAGCAAGGAGTAGGTCATACATAAAGCAGCTTGTGCGTATAAATCCACACAGAAAATATAATATCACACATAATTTTAGTAATCCAGAGAGATAAAATCTCAGCTTGTAACAGCACTAGCTCAGGCTCTCCGCTTCATTTCGTAAATGAACAAAAACTGTATCATTTTAATGTCAATTTTATAATAGTGAAAGTGAAATAAAAAAAATAAATCGTGTACAATGTTAAATCTCTACTAATTTCAAAAATAAAACAATAAATAATCCCACAGTAGGAAATACACGTAAAATCATATCGTCATAGCCGTGTGTGATAGCAAGTGCGCAGTAAGGCATGTACGCGTCGTCGTCATCATATTAAACGGTATCGTTATAATTACTGCTCAACTGTAAGGCATACACGGGTCCACATCCGCATAATCTTAAAAAAAAACGGTATCGTTGGCATTAGGAACTCGAAAGTTCATTACCGCACTCACAAAAGTACGCCACCTATCCCTATCTTGAGCTAGTTCTATCCAGTCTATCTCTTTACACCTCATCTCTCTCAGGTCTATCCAAATGCTATCCTCCCATCTGCATCTGGGTCTTCACAGTGGTCTTTTTCCCATTGGGTTTGCCAGTCGATAACTTGAACGCGGTTCTAGATACTACCATTCACGCTGCATGACCCGCCCAACGTAACCTGCGAGATTTTATCACCCAAACAATGTCTGGTGATGAGTACAGGGTATGCAGCTCATCATTATGTAGCTTCCTCCACTCCCCACTATATCCATCAATTTTTTTGGTAAAATATCTTTTTAAGCACCTTGTTTTCGAACACCCTAAATTTATTGTAAGAGGCCATGTTTCTCACCCATAGAGAACAACCGGTAAAATGATGGCTTTGTATATTCTGAGTTTTACAATCCTTGACATCAGGCGAGGAAAAATAAGTTATTAAAAATCAGGTCACATTTTGAAACATTAAATAGTAAATAAACTGTCTTCGTATTAAAATATAACTGCAGTGTACTGGGTGACGTAAGCCATGACATAATCAAATTCCTTCAAGAGGCATTCATTCATTACCTTCCTATTCTCTTCACATTGGATCAATATCCAAAAACTGTTGAACTTGCTCACCAAGTATGTGCAATGTTTGACAGCACATACGTATGTTAGCAGTTGTTTAATACGTAACAATATGTAATGAAACCATACATCCTATATATCTCGTCGTAAGGACACACATTTGTCAACAATTATAAAAATGACATAGACACAATATTTAAAGACCGGCACTTACATCATTGTTGCAAATAAAAGGTTCCAAACTTTTGGTTAAAAATTAACGAGTTAGTGTTAGACCCTATTGTTTTGTATCAAGAGCATTTTCTTTTTGTAATAATGAGATACTAAAGTGGAATTCTGTTTTATTAAAATAATGACAATGTGTAATTTTTTTTAATGTGGATCTCTCAGTATTTTTAATGCTCAAAGTGGCCTCTAACGGCACGCGTCGTGTCTGCCCCGACGTCCTTAGTTAGAATCCTGACCGAGCTATATACGATCTGATCGCCCTGGATTCACGTGCGTCAGTTTATATCTTGGCGCTAGATCTAAATATTTAATTATATTGTATTAAGACGCCAGGTAGTTTCACGTTCCCTAACAATCATTAGACTGGGTTTGATTTAAATGGAAGATTATCTAAATTAAATATCACAAATAATTATTTATGATTAGTTTATTCCACACTTTGGTTCTGGTTATAAGAGATTGATTATAAATAATGGAAGTTGCTTTGGAGTGACTGCGGGAGCGTTTAAGACACATCCTACCTGTATAGTGGTGTGATCGCGTGTTTTTTTTCCCAATGGCTGCCGCGAGGACTTCTTGCAACCCTCACCGCGTCCCTTTGCACGATTGGCCTTCTTAGAAATCGGTTAAGTTCGCTTTCACTGTCACTTAAAAAATTGCAACTCGTTTCGGGGAGATCTTTTACAATTTGTCCTGTTGTTTACTGCTAGTTTTTAAGGATTGTAAATACTAAAAAACACAATATATATTGTACCCTTATTTTATAAAGTGGGACCAAGGGACCTTCCAGCATGTCCTTCATTAAAACTCAAATTCTGCTTAAATTATTATGAAATATATGTTATGCTTCATGCACTTATAATAAGACTAGTTCGACATGCCTGATCTAAAGGATATGTTTACCCACTAGAAAATGTAATAGGTATATTTAATATAATAGGTAATCAACTGTTTTTAAGTTTGCTCTGCAAAGCATTACGGAGCAACATTCGGTGAACGTGTGAATCAAGTTTTTTTTTATAAATGATGACGATAACCGGAATGAGTGGCAAGACGCGGAACAATTAAAAAGAAAAAAAATCAACATGAATGTCGTGTTCAACCACTAAAGATTTTCTATAAAACAAAATATATGATAAGGTTTATAAAAATAAATCATGTCTCATAAAAAGTTAACTCATAATACCATTCCGTGCCATCTCAGGTTCGTCCAACAAACTCAAAACTAATATCGCTAAAGTGTCATGTTATTATTATTATTATTATTTGTGGCATTGTTTTTTGGTTTTTTTACTTCGATCGAAGAGCACTCCACACAAAGATGTTTACTAGCGTTAAAGCGGTAATGTTTTGAATTAAGGAGCGTAATATTACTATTCCATATTTTATTATTTCCTGTTTTGAGTAACCTATGAATTACGATGGCATAAAAAAAACTGTGATCGGAATAGAAAAAAAAACAATGAAGGTAAATGCTTCGACTCCGTACGGGTGTGATTTTTGTTACTTTTTTTTTGGTCCATCTCACTCTGGAACACGCTCTATGAAAGACCAACACGTCGTAAACTCGATGTGTGGTCCAAGGGTTAGTGTCCTCACCGTCACTCCGATTTTATTGTTTTTTTCGCCACTGACACAACGCCGTATAGTATTGTTGTTTTTGTTATGATCTAGACAAAAGTGGCGAAAAAGATGATTTTCTCTCGCTCTCTTTCATTTGTTTCCTCAACGCGTCTCATACTACGGTCCAATTTACACAGGAAGGATCTTTTATAAAATACAAACATATTTTCTACGGTGAAAATTGACAACGTTTTACTATATTATTAGTGTTATTTTATAAGTATTGATAATATATTAAAAGTCTCGTCACTTGACGCATGAATGCGTGAAAGTAGATCTAGTAACTTATATCTATCAGATATGGTCCTTTTTATTAAAATCGCGCTGTACCCATAAGCCAACGCAAGACTTAATCACGCTAATGTATTAGTCACGGGTAAGGTTTATGCCAGAGGAAATGTTCCCGAATTTTCATGGAGGGGAAGTGGAAAACCATTTTAGGAAAAACCACCCACTGTATACCCGACCGGAATACGAGTCCTGATCTCACCCATCGTCGTAAGGCCAGTCTATTACGAGAGTGACACCTTAGACCATTAGACCATTTACGGGTCTGAGAACCACATCTCCCCGCGTGTATTTCTGAGTGTATTCTGTAGTAATAATAATGGCGTGTCTGGATTACATCAACCTGTATCTCAGTTTGCGGAAAGATTAGCCAGTACTAATGTACCGAAGCCCGAGTGTACTAGGGCCTACTTGTCCATCCTTTTCGTGGAGGCTCTTTCCATGTCCCGATGAGATGAGACGATACTGAATATGACCGAGTACAGCCAATTAAATCTTTACCCAACCAAAGTCTAATTTTTTGTTGCACAGCGTCTTACTACCCGTTCGAGTTATACGCTTATGTACTAATTACGCTAAATGCTTTAGATATAAGGAAGTCTACATTTATAGAAAGTGTACCCGCATTTGCGTGGAGGGAGAGTGGAAAACCATTTTGGGAAGAGGGGGAAACCACCCTCACTTCACCCGACCGAGGTTTGTACCTCGAACTCCCCGTCATCGGCGGTTTAGTTTACTGTAAGAATAGCTCCTTAGACCATCCAGCCACCGAAGCGGGTTTGAATCTATTTAACCACATCCTAGTGACCATAGGAATTATTCCCCTCATGAGAAAAATCTTTCGGTACCAGCCGGGAATCGAACCCTGAACTTCTGAGTCAGCAGCCATGGAGGGGCTCTGTCTGGCCACTATACCACGAGGCCGGTTTGTTGTATTTTTGGGTTTCTCTGCAAGGTTAAATGGGGGGGGGAAAAAGTTCAAGAGAGCTCTGAGTGTGCACGGGAAGGCCTTAGGCCTCTAAGCGCTAATACATGATAATTGCGTACATGCCTCTGGCCTAACCCCAGGTATGCGCGGGAAGGAAAGGAGAAGTGTTTGTCAAATCGGCCACCCTTACAAATCACTCCATCCTAACCTAACCTAACCTAACAAATATAAATAAAATCAAGACATCGCCAAATGTCTGAGACCCTTGTTGCATCTTAAGAAGTAGGAGTAGGTACTGGAATATGAATACTGAAATATTGTAAATAAAATTGACAATAAAACAGATTGTTAGAAAATAAAATCTAAAAAAAAAAATTACAAAATTCTGTATTAATTAGCATTAATTAAAAAATCATTCAAACAACAGTCTCCACCATTCCCCCCATCCCCTCTTTAAATCCAAGGTGTGCGTAATTATCACTCTTAAAGCGCTGAGCCCTACCTGCGCCGCCCACCAGCTCGACCCTTTGGGTGCTATTGTCGCGGTACTCATTTGTTAGGACACCCTCAGGATAGTAGCGCGTGATCACAACTGTCTAACGTGTTGGTCGTTTAAGGGGACAGCTAATTATTTTTTCTCAACATAAATAATTATTATAATTGTGTTTTAGTTTCAAAAATATTATTTTTATTTGCTTTAAAAGCTGTTTTAACTAATGAAAGTAGGTTTTTAGGCGTTCCTGAAACTACTAACTTATTTGAGTTTTTGTATTTTGCTTAATAACTTGCTATAAGTGGACGTGCAAATATTTCATTATGATCACTTAAATACTTTCTAAACTATGTACAACTACACACAACGAAATATATTTTTAGGTAACGGTTTGTTTTTATCTACTTTTTATCTTATTGTGTCGAGATTTTAAATGTTACCTATTTCAAATTTATGATAGATGAGCTAGTTTTGAACCGTTAGATGTTCGATTTTTGCCTTTAGAATGTCGAGTTTTTAAAATAGATTTGTCATCATCTCGCTGTGTCCACCGTTTTTACACATCACTTCACTTCGACTCGACTGAAGTATTTTTGTGACCAATGCAGATATAGTTCACTATTTTTAGGAAGGGGTTCATGGAGGGGGGCATTTTTTTTTATCATATATACTTATTTGGAAATGAATTCGGGTCCACGACTAATTTATAACGTACACCATTCCCCTCAAAACAGAGCTTTACACGAGTTAACAATCACGATTTGGACATGAGTGAGGTGAGGGGGGTACAATTCGTAGCTGGAACGAAGGGGTGTCAAGACCCCCCACGATTGCCGGTAGCAAGAGTGTTTCCCCCTCCCCTCTATCCCGACACCTCGCCCAACATTTGTCCGCACCGCGGGGGAACCTGTGGCCCCTCCACCCCACACCACCCTTTTAAACCCCTTCACCTCTGTCGCCGAGAATCAATCAGACCCAAGCGAGGCCTGACTCTTGACTAAACGCGCTCCCTCAACAACATTTAGCTGTCAGGAGCTATATTACCTCGACATTAATCAAGAAGAAAATAAATAATAGAATGACTTTTATAAAATGAAATTTTACGTCCCGCTTCGCTGGTCGCATGATCTAAGGCGTCACTCTCGCAATAGACTGGGATTGCCGATGACGGGGTTATCAGGGTTGGGATCCCCCGTTGGGTATTCTGAGGGTGGTTTTCCTTAATGGTTTTCTTCCACTCTACCTACACGAAAATGTGAGTACACTTCCTTTAAATTCAACCTACTTAATCCCTAACACATTAGCGTAATTTGTAAGTATGCGTAGAACACAAACGGGTGGTAAGACGTGGTGCCACCACCTTCCCCCTCCTTCATCTCCCCTCCACCCCGCGCCCACAATAGGCCTATACTGACTGTCGGTTCGTAGCAAGTTATAAAGTCGGGGCCCCACCGTTTAGTGAAACTTAGGGCGGTATGCAAGAACGTATAGTGAGTGAATGCTTAGTGAGCCGATAGTTTAGTCCCGAGCACAATACCGCTCCACCTTCCAACCTATGATGACGCAAGCAAACCAAGCAAGTGTCCACTTAGCATCCATTTAGTCGTTCTTGCATACTTTCTGGAGTGTAGTGGACGCGAGAAAAGGTAAGTGTTTTTGCAGTTTTTATATAGACTTTTTTGGGGGGTCAAATGATCCAGTAGAAACATAGAGTTAAATTTTCTTCACATGGTGACATCATCAGTTGTTGACTATCTGCCAAGAGTGTCTTGGAATTTAATGACAACTTTTTCTCTTCGCTGAAAACGTTTCATCAAATGCTAATGTGCTCTTGACAGATATTCAAGAACTGTTGATATCACCATATAAAGAAATTAAACAAAGTTTCTACTGAAGCAATTGGGTATTTATTTTGACGGAAATTTTTTTTATACAAAAATTGTAAAAACACTGACCTTTTCTCGCGTCCCCTACACTTAACTGATAGTTCTAAAAGCTACCAGATATAAAGTCACTTAAGCCAGATGTCGTCTACTGGTTGATCTCGCGGCAATTTCCAATTGATTGCGTAATAAAACTTTATCGTCATTAAAATTCAATCTTTGAGTCTTCTAAACTAGCAGATAGGCCTGTATCAATATTTTAAAGCTCCGTGGAATCATTATGTAGCCTATATCTAAAATAGGAAAAACAATCATTTAAATGTATGTCAATGCTGTCTTTAGGGGCACTTATTAGAACGAGTGTGGACACTCATCAGCGGTAGAGGGAAAGTATTAGAGGATAAACAAGAGACCTCTCAAACAAGAGACCTCTCAGGGTGAACGGCTCATTTTATCCCTTCTCTTTCTATTCCATACCATGGCGTCTTAAGTATGATACAGTAGCCCCATGGCTTCTTTGGTTCTGACTGACAGCTCACAGCTAACAGTTGACAGCTTTTAAAAGCTATCGGACCAAATTATGTATCCCTACGCTGAACCATATGATCTGCAAAAAAACATGTGTTTAGCAGCTGTCAATTCTGAGAGTCAAAATTTAGGTATATACCTAAATATTGACTGTCAGAAGTCAACTGTGAACTGTCAGTCAGCACCAAAGAAGCCTTGGGGCTACTGTAGTTCGAGTGAGTGGCGCTGCAATTCACACGCTAGCATAAATGTATGTTGACCCATAATGCTATTATTATTATTTAGCACCGCGTCTTACTACCCGTTCGGTTTATACGCACTTACGCTAATGTGTAATGGTAGGTTGATTGTGAGATGAAATAGAGGACCTACAGTTTAACGTGGGATTCGAACCACGGTAGAGGCCTGACATTCCTCACATTCACGACTTGTGATTAATACACGTCTTGTCAGAGGTGAAGGAAGGGTTTGGAAATCAGATAAATCTGTGCTTGGACCGAGGATTGAACCCGGACTCCCAACACGAAAGTCCGACACCTTATCCCTAGACCGTCAGGTCACCTCCACAATATTAAAACAGTAGTTTATAAATATGTTTAATTTTATAGTGGCTAAACAGATCTTTTGGATTAACTTATAATCCAGTTGGATGTTTTCTAATCATTGTGTTGCGTAGTAAAACAAATCAACACAGAACGACACGCACGCTTCTTACTTCAAGAGTTATATAATTTCTCAACAAAAGGAGCAGCTGTGTCTTTGTATTCATAAATTTGGAAATTGACACCTGGAGACGGAGCTCGGTATCCTTGGCCTAGGTCGTCATAGAGCTATCCAGGTATCGTACCGTACCAAGGGTCAGTCCTCACTAGTAGTTTAAGGCACAGAGTGTAATGGACGTGTGTAAATCAATGGATACTTTTACTATTATTAGGTGTCTGTCTTACGACAGTTCTATTCCCTTTGTCAGTGAACTTAGACCGCCAATGCACCCTGCCCTCTGCCTCCTCCTTCAGCTCCCAGAACTTTCTTCTTTCCTTAGAGTCATCCAATATTTGAATCCTCCTCCTTCCTAAAATCGTCTTTTCCTCAACTTTTCCTTCCATGAAGTTGTACAGAAGACAGTTCCTTCTAAGGATGTGTCCTATTCAGTTTGTAGTGTACCCAAGAATCACATCCTAAATGGTTCTCTTCTCATCCACTCTTATGAGGGCGTCTTCATTTGTCACTTTCCCTTCTCAAATCTTTTCCAGCGCCACATTTTAAAACTCTCCGAGTATTTTTTTTCTATCTTCCTTAAGGCTGTGTCACAGTCTTCTACTTCACTAGCCGCTACTACATTTTTCAGATACTTCTATGCCACATTGTGTTAAGGTAGCGACGAGTACAGCACACACCGATACAACCACGTGGTGATAAATAACATCCGCTACTGCACCGCTATTCCACTGTCACACTGGGCGACTAGAGAAGCACTACTCGCTAGCGGCCCCTCAAGGTCGGCTACTGGCCAGTAAGTAGCGCCAAAAGTTGAACATGTCCAACTTCTCTAGCTACTGCTTTTTCACTCGCCGGCGAGCGCTAGTAGCCGTTCTTTTTATGTCACACTAGGCTATTTACTAGCCGCAACCCGCAACTCAAGTAGAGGCTAATAAAGTAGCACAGTGTAACACAGCCTTTAGAATCTTAAGTACCACAGCCACCTGTGAGCCGGGGATCAGCTCTGTGCTGCCGGTCATACGAGTCCCTTCTTGTCTATTTGCTTTTCAAGAGCATGTGCGTCTATTGGTTTTGGAAAGTGATTGCGTCTTCAACGCAGATTTCATTGAGAAGCGCTGGAAAATCTGAGATTGCTTCTACTAGTGCGGAACGACCCACGCAGTTTTCGGTAATTTCTCGCTATTGGTCTTAGATCTCGTCACGTGACCACGTCTCAGGTTCTGCTCTCGTTTCTCGGCGGGCGTGTGAATCCACATTAAAGGCGGCAAGGTGAAAACGAGCGGTAGGTATCACACAGTGACGCACCCAGAGAGCGTGTCTGTAACGCAGAGAGCTGTTATACCAGCGGGTGTCACATGACAGCTGGCTCGCGCTACTCACAAAGAAAGCCGTGCAACAGCGACACAAGTTGCAACACAAAAAACCACCTGGCGGTACGACGAGTAAAATAACACCACATTAGCGATTTGTACCTGGACCAGGGTCGTACGCACGCTGAGGGTGNTAACCCCCCCCCCCATTGTTAATAAATTTACACTAGATAAAACAATATCAATATAATGAGATGAGAACAAAAACTGTTTCAGTAGTAGATTCCGTCGTGAAGCGATATTTGTAAGGGTTCGGCCAGACTGACAAGCGTGTGAGCGAGCGCCTAAGCGATTGCCTGGCCAAACTGACGAGCGAGCGAGCGCGTGACTAGCAGATATCTCTCGATATTTGATGACGATAAGGCAAAGGTTCGAATCTTGGCTCAGTGAACTGAGGGTGGTCATTGAAAAGTGATTTGTTGTTTTGGTTTTCCCATCCTCTCTCCGCACTAATGGTGATTCTTATTTGTAAAGGCCTACTTTGGTTATAATATTGGAAGTATTTTAACATATAACTTTTAAATATATATATATATAAGTTATGTATGGTTTATGCTCCTACCAATTAAATTAGGCCGGTAGTACCAAGTGTGCTAAGCCTATCGATAACTATAGAAAAGCCAAATACCATGTTAAATTGAGAAGTTTTCCTAGCATTCAATGAACCAACATTACAATAATATTGGTGACCTGGTGGTCTAGGGGTAAGGTGTCAGACTTCTGTGCTGAGGGTCCGGGGTTCAATCCTTGGTCCCGGCACAGATTTATCTGATTGCCGAACCCTTCCTTCACCTCTGACAAGACGTGTATTAATCACAACTTGTGAATGTGAGGAATGCCAGGTCTCCACCGTGGTTCGGATTCCACGTTAAACTGTAGGTCCTCCATTTCATCTCGCAATCACCCTACCATTACACATTAGCGTAAGTGCGTATAACCCGAACGGGTAGTAAGACGCGGTGCTAATAATAATAATAATACAATAATATTGCCTAGCGCCTGTAAACTAGACTGTTCCGGCTCGAGCGTGCGCTCCAGTCTGGACACCTCTCATTACAACCCATGTGTTCTACTTTATTTTTTAGTCGCTTGCTCGCCCAGTCTGGCCGTACCTTGAAGGCCGATACACCCAGAATGCTAAGCTAAGCTAAGCTATGCTGTGCTTCCCTCTGCTAAGACTTTGTCAATTTGATTTCACAATCATTGCTAGGCTAAGCTAAGCAATGGTCCCTCCTTCCATTCCAGAATTCAATGTTGTTTCTCTCTGATCTGCTCCAGTGAACTTTAGTTATGATGGCGTTCTCCAAAATGCCTTGTTTGAGTTCAGATGTTAGTACTGAGGAAGAAAAGATGCTGCTGTTAGCAGCTGCTTTGAAAGATAAAAAAAGATTTAGGAGGTGGAGATTTGACTTGTTCAATTAACGCTTTCATTTTAATATAAAATCATTTATTAAATATAAAACCTAAATAGAATATTAATTAAATACACCTGAAACAAACTTAAAACAAAACTTCAACACTTCTTTAGTTATTTTCACCAAACCAGCACTGCGTCTGTTCAACACGGAGCCCAAGTTGCGTTATGCGCATGCGCAACGTAATATGGCTCAAGATGGGAGATGGAAAATTGCCCGGCCAGCAATCGGAAAAAACATAGCGCGGCGTAGCAAGGCATAGCTTAGCTTAGCTTAGCTTAGCTTAGATTAGATTAGTTTTCTGTGTGAACCAACACATTTTAATACAGGGTCTGCTATTTTTCTAAAAAGTTATCAGAGCAAATCCTAGCTTAGCTTAGCGTTCTGTGTGAATCGGCCTTACGACTCCTATTTAATAATTTATTCCCTGAAGTTTAATGTATATCTTGGACAAGTTGTTTGTATCGATGCGTTGAATGGTTGAGTGCCGCGAATAGTTTTATGTTGTGCTTGTATTTTTTATCGTGCCCAATAAAATACAAATATTAAAAAAACAAATGTAGTTAAGGAAACATCTCAATAATATTTTATGTGTCACCATAACTATATCACATATTAGGTTGTTGTATTGTTAACCAGTTAACTATACCTAATCATAAAAAAATGACTATCGGCACTTCTCCCTTATCTTACACAAATCCTGCGTACGGCCCTGACCTGGACCATCTGATTTCGAATCAAAGATGTAGATTAACTTTATTACGTATATATCCATGTCCTGGGATCTCACTTCAATTAACTTGACCCGCCTCGGTGATCGAATGGTCTAAAAGGAGTAAGTCTCGCAATAGACTTCGTTGCCGTTGACGAGGAGATCGGATTTCGTATCCCAATAGGGTGTACTCAGGGTAGTTTTTCCTAAATGCTTGTACTCTCTCTCTCAACACAAATATGAGTACATTTCCCATAAATGCAACCTTCCTCATCCCTAATGCACTAGCGTAAACGCACAACAGTATTCGTCGCGTATAACCCAAACGGGCAGTAAGACGTGATGACGAAATAAAAATGGGGTCCTCGCGTATCCAGCCCAACTAGTCCGATTTGAATAGTAACATTATTAACACTTTTAATGCGAAGGGTTGGATATTAGGGGCTGAAACTTGTGTGTATTCTGGGAACAAGATGAGAGGAATACATTTTAATTAAATGCAACATAACCACCACATTTGTGACCGGTCAGGGATCGAACTCCAATTTAATAATGGCTATGAACCAGAGCAAGTCTAACTGCGAAGTGGTTGTGAACAAAGCCCAGTCTAACGGTGAAGTGTTTGTGAACAATGACAGGTCTAAAGGGATCCACTCGCGGTCAGTTTGGACTGAACCGAAGATTTGCATACACACGGTCAGTCTGGAATAGTTCGTGGTTGGTGCTGGATGCGTTAGAGAGGCTTTAATATGGATGACTCATTGTGTGCTGCAATTGCACTTATTGTTAGAAAGCGTAAACAAAATAGGCAACAGAAAATAAAATTGTGGGTGAAGGATTTGCTCTTGAAGCGAGGACCGTATTCTCATATTAATATCATGCAATAGCTGAAGCTTCATCCTAAAGACTGGCATAATTATATGCGTATAGATGAAGAAACATACCTTGAACCTCTGCGTATGGATGAAGAAACATCCCTTGAACTTATGCATATGGTTTCTACCTTGATTCAAAAGAAGGATACGAACATGAGATATGCCATAACACCTCATGAAAGACTTTGTACTACATTACTGTTGGATCTACCGTCTTCACCTTAACAACTAGAACCATGTAGGCTGTATTTTTCTTTACATTATTATGATAATCTTTATTTAGTTTTTACATTCCACAAGCATTCTTACTCATGCCTCACTAAATTCTAAAAGAAAGTATTTCGACTAGGAAGCCATTGAACACTCACAGTCACAAGCACGAATGCTCAATACCAATACATTTATTCAAACAATTAAAATGTAATATAGTACTTCACTTCTCACTAAAAAAATGATATCAATAAACAATAAAAAACAATCAATAAACCTACACACAATGCTGTTTGCTCCACGACAATCGGCAGCAGACTGATGGACTGACCTCCCACCCACTCTCCCCACACACGGTCAGTTCGGACTGATGGACGGTCAATCCACAGTCCGGTTTGATGGAAAGTCATCGGACCATCAGTCCGTCAATTTGGACTGATCAGGCGGCCTTCCTTGCACACACATGACAGCCCAGTCCTTTACTGTGAAGTGGTTGTGAACCACGGTAAGTCTAAATGTGAAATGGTTGTGAACCAGTGTAATTCTGTGAAGTGGTTGTTAACCATGGGAGGTATAACCTGTGAAGTATAAATTAACCACGGCAGGTCTAACTGAAGTAATTGTGAACCAAGACAGTCCTAATAGGTCCTGTGGTGAGGCAATGACCCACCAGGTGCTCGCGTGGGTCCTGTATTCTCACGGGCTCCCCCTCCCCCACATGGTTTGATTTACGCCACCAACACAAGGACAATGCGATGTAGAGGGGGGTAAGGGGAGGACACTAGATTTATGTTCAATCAGTGGCGGCAAGGTGACGTGTTCAGAGGGAGGGTGGAGGTACCGGATTGATGGCTGTCTGTCCGTCTAACTGGCGGGGGATGATTGCCGCACAGGGGTGGTTGCTGAAGGAACATTAGCGCCCCCCCTTTCCACAGCCTTCGCTCCATCAAGGCTCGGCTTGCTTACCGCTTCACTTTATTGCCTCGATGGTCGATAAACTGGCGTGCTTATTTGGCGGCGTTTGGTTCTTTACTTTAAAGATAGGTTGCTGATGTTAAGTAAAAAAAACCCACACACACACAGGTGATATTGATGACGGTTTTGTAACCAATGACATTGATGAATGCATTAATGTTGTTCATGAGTCATTCCTGACAATTATTATCTTCCATCTCCGTGATGGCGGCAAGTCTATATTTAGATGGACTATCGGAACGAGAGGGTTTAAACTTTAGTGAGATATTGAACTAGCTATAATTCACTCTTTAGATGATGTGTTTGGTCATTAAGAAGTCAATAAAATGTATTTAGATTTTGAAATGTCCTCTTTTACTCAACAGTTAGCTAATTGTTGTGCTTTGCATTGTGCACTCAGTTTAGCCTGAAAGGTAGAAAGCAGCCTTATCTTGACGGATTAAACTATGGCCCTATCTTATTAGCTATACCATAGTGCATGGGTCCTCAACCTTTTTATGTCCAAGGGCCGAATTTTCTCTATCTTTCTGGCTCGTGGGCCGCAATACTGTGCAGAAAATATTCGGATTGAATAATATTCGTACTAGCTCATTCTTATACACTTATACTCACACTAGGGATTAGGATTTCTCGTGAAATATGTTCTCTCTTGTTTTTTCCTATTTAAATTAGATTTTTAATAGCAGGAGGTAGCACGATTTCTCTTGTCTACTAGAGCTGTAATTTGCCGGCTCAAAGTACATTTTTGTATTAAAAAGCAATAGAATTTTTCGTACTAAAAGTAAAAATCGGTTATAAAATAACATAAAATATGTATTTATTTTATTAGAATATATAAAATATACATATCTATTTTTGTCATTTTTTATCTTGAAATAATTTTATGGTTTTTCATGAGCCAGCGGGTTGTAAGAAATGTTACCACGAACCGCGGGTTGCAGATTCCTGCCATAGTGGAATAATAAAAGGCTAGCTTGCTACCTCAAGGGCGAACGAAGGGTACATGGCATGTATAAAGAACGTGCAGTTCACTTGTCACGGGAAGAACTTTCTTGATCTGACAACTAAACAAGGTTACTAAATCTACTTTCACGTATTCATACGTCAAGTCGTATGATCCGCGGCTGTCATTTTATATATATAAATTTGATTTTATAAGTATTGATAATTATATTTATATATATATTTATCAATACTTATAAAATAATAATAATATAGTAAAATGTTATCATTGTTGTTCTTGTACCACATGTATGTGGTCGAAAACTTAACTTCGGTACATTTTTGAAATAAATTGTAGAAAACCCACCCAAATTCGTCTAATTTAGTTGCTAGTGTTCCAGTTTGATTCCAGTCACGACCGAGTTTTATCAGTTATGATTTTTTTTTTCTGTGGAGATGAATTGTTAACTAAGAGACTTTGGCGTTGTATATTAATTTAGTTTGTAAGTCGCATACCACTAAAATCAGTTGATTCGAAGACTAAACGTTAAATTAACACCCCTTCTCTAAAATAAAAAACTACAATCAACTTCCGCTGTGGATCAGAAAACTCCATGCAGTGTTCTTTGCTCTATTTTCGGTTTTTTTAGGACGTTATTTAAACTCATCCCTTACCTCGTTCATCAAAATTTAATTAACAACACTTTAGAAATGGTTGCCACAATTTATGACCTAGTGTTTCAAAGTAATGAAGGAAACTCCCTATCATCTTTTGAGATATATTAATAGCAAAGTTTCCATGGACTAAAAGTTTGTTTCGACACTTTTCTCTGATTAGCAACTTTAGATTGAACATGTTGATGCCAACAAGCTTAGGAACAGAAATGATGATTTTTAAAAGTACGTTTAAGGTTTAACATTATAAAGTTATGACCGGCCTTTCTTTTGGTCTAGTGGTCAGCGACTCTGGACAAAACAAATATAATATCACGTCAATAGATACGTTTAGTTTAATTTGGTCAGGGTTTCCACTATTTTATTAATACAAAATTCCTTGGTTTTTTTCAGAAGGAATTTCCACTTTCACAGAAAAGTTAGATACAAAAAGAAGAAGGAAATTTCGTTTTTCATAAATATTATTTTTAAGATATCAAGCAATTAGTTTTTAAAACAGGATCATTTGACCTTTAAGGTGAAATATATGAATTTCTACTCAACCCAATATTAATTTTCAAATAGAAAAGAAGAGGATATTTGATGAACGTGAAGTTTGGGTATAGGAAAGGGAGGGGGGGGGGGGTTGGTTATTAAACGCAGTGTTTATTTCCTTAGTCTTGTTCTTCATCTGAGTAAAGGCCTACTTTTCAAAGCTTGCAAATTTAATGTCTCAAACTCACAAAAGATTCATTTTTTTTTATATTTCATGAAATTCCCTGTTTTTTCCCCACACACCAAAAATTCTCTTTATATTCCCAGTTCCCCCAGTTTCCCAAGTGCGGAGCAACCCTGAATCTGATTGAATTTTAACTAAACATACCTAGGCATACAGAAGAAATATTTTATTTATTTTGGACAGAAATGTGTTTTGCCATCGAAACTGCAAGGATACTTATAGTCTTAACTCGCGTCTTTTTACATCTCACCTAAACGACCTAATATAAGGGATAAGGTTCAGAGGTTTAAGTCAAGAATAAATAGAAAAGACACAGTGAGATAAATCATAAGTTGAAATCCATCCATTCCAGTGCACCTGCCTAGAGTCGAACCTTCTACCTGGCCGTCATCTGTAAACCAGATCAAACTGATGCCTTTGTCTACGTGTCTACTGGCACGATGTTTGTTTCTGTGAAATAACGTCATGTGCTACTGACCAAGGTTGGTTACGCACTTTGTGGACTATGGATGACCTTGTGACATTCCGGCCTTATCCGACAATTAGAAAAGCTACTATATCTACTTTCACGTATTCATACATCAAGTCATGTGATATGCGGCTGTCACTTTTGATATATATAATCAATACCTATAAAATAACAATAGAGGAGAAGGTGGTATTATGGAACCCCATTTTCATTATAGTGAATTGTAAACAAGGTATAATAACTACGCCCACTTTGTGTGCTAAAAGTACTGGTGACTATTAAACTAAATGATCCTAATTGTATTTTTCGCTAGCATAACTATAAGTATGGTTTTTGAAGGCTTTTGTAAAAAAAGTCAAAAAGTAGTTTTTGGGAAGCCGGGGAGTAATATGTAATATTTAAAAAAAATGCTTTAATGTATCCAAAAATAAATAGAAAAGTACAAAAAAATTAATCAATTACTCTAATGTATTTTATCAAAAAATGCTTTAATAATAATAAAAAAGAAAAATGTACAACCAAGAAGCTAACTATTTACAAAAATCACAAATGCAATGCTTCTTTTCAACATCAGTGCAATATTTGTGTGCCCACATAGTGCACATTAGGCATTACACCCACACCTCCCCATGAGCACCATCTGCAAACAACCCATCACAAAACAGACAAGCATTGTCATCTTTAGAAGGGGGTGTCTCCTCGTCAGGCAAGTCGAAAGGAGAGTCAACAGACGAGGGAATGTAAATCGAGTCATAATCACTTGAACCGCTGCTGATGCGTTGTCGCTTTGCCTTGGGTGTTTTGCCTCTTGTTGGCCTTTTGACACTGGAAGTTGAAGGCTGATATTTTTGCACAGAAGTCGATGTTGCTCCTCTTCCACATCCCCCGCCACGACTCAAACTTTTTGCCCTGTTTGGTGGTTTCGTGTCTGTAGGTTTTGCCATAGATGCCTCTAAATTTGTCTTGTAGGGAGAGCCTGTAATAAAGTTAGAAGAGCTCAGTTTCCTGCCGTTGTTTGATATTTTCTTTTTTTGGCTGAGGAATTGGCACATTATCCCCTGGAGAAACAGATGATGCCCTTCCTGAACTTCCAGGACGTGAACTGGTGGTTGGGGTTGTTGGTGTAAGACTTGGATTACTTTGACGTTGTGGGGTGACAGAGATTGAGGATGACCCTGGTGTTTGCAACATCATGACATCAGTTGGTGCATTCTCATTAGCAGCATGATATGTAGTATTGAAATCAGCATCTGTAAAAACGTGTATTAAATGGCCAGATGCCAGTGTCTCTGAAGCCATTCAAGCATATGAACCATTGGTGCATTGTAGATAACCAGTTCCTAAAAGCCCTGCGATGTCGTAAGGCATGAGACGTTTTTCTTCATGAACCGTGTGTTGACGTATTGCCTCGCTGTAGTAGGCCTACGTCTTGAGTGGTCCCATGAATGTTTTATCTAGCGGTTGTAGTTTGTGTGTTGTATGAGGCGGTAAAGAAATTATTGCAACGTGGTTCTTCCTTGCTAATTCAATTAATCCATATTCCTGGTGTGGGAATAATGCCCATCTAGAATTAGCAAAACGCGCAATGCTGCGGTAGGTTTCGTCTTAGCTAGGAAATGTTTGAACCATTGTGTGAACAACCTAGCCTGAACTCATCCTGAGGAATGGGCTCTACCAATGACCCCTGGTGAAGCCATTCTCATCAATTAGTTGGACATATTTTTCCGAGGAAAAATTATCATTGGAGGCAGAAAAGATCCCCAGCACTCATAGCACAAATCACTGTTACCATTGATCCACGTTCTGCCGCAGTCAAAGCACAAATTTGTCGCCTCTCTATCAACCCAATAACTTGTGGCACTTTGGACTGCACGACACTGAGCCCCGTTTCGTCATCATTACAGATACTGTCAGCCTCGTATCTGTGATTCTCGTAATCTGATTCTAGTAGGACAAAAAATGGCAGGACCATCTCTTTGGTGAAGCCTTCTACGCGGGCGTATGACGTTCCTGTGGGTCTTCTTAGAGACAGCTTTTGTTTATGGCGGCTCAAAAAATGATCTAGCCAAGACCTTACTGTATCCCCCTCTTTAAACTGTTTGGAATGTTGTTAGGCACAGCTAGCTGGAACGTCTATCTCCTCAAATTCAGCCTTGTGAGTCCATAAAATATGGCCTCCATCAACAATATATATTCCACCAGCTCTTTTCCGATATTCTCAGGAAGAACTGGCCTTATACTTAGTGTCTTTTTCCACATATTGCTCTGGATGAATGTCTGGTTGCAAAGAGAGAGTTCGCAAAGTAGTTTTTGGCACCTCATACAATTTTGCAGCTTTCTTCAGCCCCATTTTCTTGTCTCTTACCATACTCACTGCCTCTGCCATTTTTTCCTGGCTCCATGTTTGTCTCTTGGGGGTTTTCTTTGGCTTGTTCAGCTGGGCTCTAGGCATCTGAAAATTAAAAAAAAAATCAATTTGAAAAAATTAGTTTGAAAGAAAACTTATCTATCCAGAAAAGTTTTTTCTAACTAAAATAACTTCATAATTTAGCTAGATCTACTTATCTATAGTGTTAGGTATCTATTTCTAATTTTTTCATTTTCTTTCTCTTCATTAATATACCACATACTTTTACAAAAATTATTCCATGGTTTGAATTTGTGGACAATACGGAACCCCAGAGGAGTCGGGTTTCATATTAAAAGCACCAATGGGGTCCGTATTTCACGCATCGCCATCTTGGATTAACTTAATTTCTGTCGACACCAAACTTTAAAAACGTGAATATCAGACAGATTAACATGTACCCATAGGCCTCTAGAACGGGACACATGCACCAGTGAACCTACAACTACATGATGTATATATTAGAAATAATTAAATTCACTTACCATTCAAAAGTTTGGAATTGCGAAAAATACAAACGTCCTGTTTCACTGAGCGCGACCGCATAACTGAAGTGGTAGACGTCCTCCCCTTGCTATGGATGGCTGCCTAGTGCAGTTCAGCCACAATGCGCTAGAGTTCGCCTCTATTATCAGTCTGAAATGGAGGGGTTTCTTAATACCACCTTCTCCTCTAATAATACGGCATAGTAAAATGTTATCGATTTTAATCGCAAATAATATGTTTGTACTTTAAAATAGACCCTTCCAATGAAAATTGGACTGTTGGTTTTTTTGTCTTGCAAATAGCCTTCCAAAAGACAGTTTTTCTGTCTATAGTAGTTTTCAGCTGAGAAAAAAGTTCTTCCAGGTGGATATTCGTAATAAAATTGGTCTCTAGTTAGAATCTACCCTTACTACCAAGACAAACAGCTAATGAGCTGACATCTTTCATATCCCAGGGGAGGCGGGAGATATGTGAAGTGTGTAAAGTGAAATGACAGTCACTAAAAAAAATATATAGCCTAAAAATGACACCTACAGTTCATACGAACAAGAACACATGGAAATGGTTTAATTTCTAGCCGAATGGGGTAACCGTCGAATGATTGCCCCTCTGACCGTCCTTTGGCTCTCTCCAGAGGATTACACCCGACGGAAGTTGTCAGATTGTCGACCAACGTAGTAGGTTGTAATCCAGAAAATCTGATGGTATAAAGAGCGGGGGAGGTGGGAAATCTCCGCGATGTGATCCATATAATATCTCCCTAGCTTAGAAAAAAACAGGAGAAAGGGAATTTTTTCTGTTCTGTTCTCTCGTCGGGAATAAAAAAAACCTCTCCCGGGATGATTTTGCCTAACAAGCCTCACAACTCGCCGCTGCCTTTTTCCCCCCTCCTTTTTTTTTCTGGCGAGAGAGAGCAAACCTTCTAGAGAATAATGCATAATTCGCTCATAAACTATGTCAGCCCATCGGGGGCGAGAGAAGCCGTGGATTGGAGAGGGGGAGGGGGGGGCATCTGTAGAATTGAGCAGCCATCCTTCAAAAAAGCCCAAGTTATATAGAAGAGAGGGCCCAAGGGCCTGATTTATTGGGCAATAAAGTATTATAATTAAAGTGGCAGCGAGAAAGAGGGGAAGTGGGGGG
>CABFWB010000633.1:167098-253212 GCA_902151455.1 Timema bartmani | reverse complement strand
CATTACACCCTATTCCTATCTTAAATGGTTCTATCCAGTCCACCTCATTACACCCTATTCCTATCTTTAATGGTTCTATCCAGTCCACCTCACTACACCCTATCCCTATCTTGAACAAGTTCTATCCAGTCCACCTCGTTACACCCTATCTCTTTCGGGTTCATTCTAATGATATCCTCCCATCTTAGTCTGGGTCTTCCCACTGTTCTCTTCCCATTTGATTTGCCAGTCACTACCCTGAACAAGGTTTTTAATTCTCCCATTGCGCTGCATGTCGTGCACATTGTAATCTACGAGACTTGATTATCTTGACAATGTTTAATGATGAGTGCAGTGTAGTAGCTCATCATTATAAAACCTACTCCTCTCCTCAGTGTCCTCATATCTTTTTGGTTCAAATATCTTCTTAAGCACCATGTTTTCAAATGTGATATACTATGTTTGAAACCATACCCATATCTAGAGATCGAATTTGACACAAGTAATGGATTCTACAAAATGGAAAAAACTAACATTTGTAAAATTAACCATACATTACTAGTGAAGCTTGGAAGATTGAAACGATCTTTAGTCTAAGGATTTGGGCTAATTTATATCCAAAAAGGTTATATATTACCAGAATAAATTAGTTGTACTGTTTCAGGTGACTATCAACCTATTCTAAGAGACTTCAGTTGAGTATATTTCGAATATAGTCTTAAAATTTTGAGAAAATCGGGGCAGTATTATTTTACTGTTGGGAAGGATGTAGAAATCTATCTATTATAGAGGAGTTGACTTGAAAAGGAACGCTATATGTAAAAAAAAATGTATATAATTATTTATGTGGAGTAGGGTGTGTGTGTGTGTGTGTATAAATATTCAAATAGGTGTTAAATGGGGAAAAAACAATTGCACCTATTAAATTTTAAAAATAACAGCTTTCAATAGAGTTTGAGAGAATATTTAAAATGCTTGGTATCGTTTTGAACAAAAATGTTGTGTGTTTAAATGTAGAATAAATAGCCATAAATTATACAAGTATACATAAGTACAGTATCGTACATGTTCAACCCTACTCTGAAAAGTCAATCAATCAGTACAAGTGAGATAAACCAAACTCCAGGGGTTTAAAACCTCCTTACTATCCTAACCCCCTCACCTCAATTCGCTATGTCTAGGATTATTGGATAAGTTCATTTGTAATAAAAGTCACTTAAAAAATAACATCTGTGCAGGGAAAATTTCATGAAAATAATGAACAATTTGAATTATTGTAATAAATTTTTTTTTTACTTTATTATTTAATTTTGAGCAGATCATATACACTAATTAATAATACAAATATATTTTGTTATTTAAACCTAAACTAAATAACAAGTTTGGAACGGTTCAATTTAGGGAGAGTTTAATTCTTTTTAAGTAATACTTCACACCAAGTTCCAATCAAACCAAATTTTTTCAATTATTGTACCTTATAAGAATCTTTTCCCTTCCTCTCAGCGCAGAGCATGTTACTGGTGATGGCATATATTCCAGATAGTCTTGGGTTGTCTTCGCAACGTCCCGTCTCTAGGATGTCAACGTTAGTGTGCATCAAACTAGAAGTGGACCCTGCCATGTCCTTGAACAATTTTACTTTCATTGGATACTCTCCTGAAGATTTCATTTCCAACACGCCTTCTTCAAAATGGCTACTACGTTATCCTTACTAAGAAACCATTAAATGCTAGCTGGAATGTTTTCATAGCAATTCAAACTACTCAAAAATTATTTTGAAAATTTTCGAGATTCTAAAGAATATGATTATAATGGTAACACCTCCATGTGACTACGTGTCCTATAAACAATGACTGGATAAGAAAACGAGTGCACTTCGGTGATGGATGAACTTTAGTTATTTTCGGCAAGCAGGGGGCTTTCTCTCGTCCTTTCCTGGTTATTCAAAATCAACACATATACCTTTTATTTGTTTTTAAGTTACTACGCTTTGCTTATAATATATTGTGTGTCTACCATCAACATTATCATCATTAATGTATTCATTATATGAACAAATTTTTCCATTTATACTTAAAATATATTATTTATAGAATAATAATAAATATTTCTGCATACATGTATAGTTTTATAATAACATTTAACTGTGTAACAAGTTAGTGAAGAATCAATAAATGAGGTTGAAGTTTAAGGTATATATAAGCTTACAAAACTATATTTAAAATCCATATTTTGCTAACAATATTATAGCTAACACAAGGAGGTGGCTTAACCTGATAAATATATAGGATCTATATAATGTCAAGCTAAAATAAAAATAATTAGGAAATTATTTTACACCATTCGTTTACCCTGGAAGGTATTATCTTGCATTGTTCCACTATGGCGTAGTTTGTGATAAGACCATAGTGTAATACATCAAGGTCACCTTTCAGGGTGTACGTTTGTATTATTAGGTGTTCTGTCTTGCGACAGGTCCATTCATTTTTTCAGTTAACTTAGAGCGCCAATGCGACCTGTTATCTACCTCCTCCTTCAGCTCCCAACATTTTATTATTTCCTTCAAGTGATCAAATATTTGAATATTCCTTCTTCTTAAGATCCTATTTCCCTCAACCTTTCCATTGCACAGAAAACAGTTATATCAGGTAACATAATTCTCTGACCAAATAAAGTGAACCAAATTGATTTTAATATTAATGTCGAAGGGATTAATATTTCAAATATTTAATAATACCTAACTGGTTTTGACAAACTTGGGCGAATATTGTTATCTCTTAGGTTATCTTTTAAAAATGTTTAGAAAACTATCAATTAATTTAGCTTAGCCTAAACTAATCGTACGAATTAATCAACAAATTTAATTGAGGTGGTTCAAGGGCTACGGTATTTTTTTTGTCAAGGAAGGGGGTAAAATTAGGTTATGTCTCAGCTAAGTTAGGTTGAGTAAAAAATACTAGGGGAGAATGGGAGCTAGCTGGGCCAAAATGACGTTATGTCCACATTAAGCAAAGTTTAGTGAAAACAAAAAGTGGGAGAAGGGCATTGACTGGGAGAACAATATAGATTTAAACAAAATTAAATATGGTTTTGCTGTAGGAATTATTCGTTTTATCAAAATATTATTAATGATTTGACAAGATTTTCCAAATAGTAATTGATTAATACTAATATAGAACAATGCAATTTGTATAGTTAGGCCTCAATGAACAAACAAAATAAATAATCAATGTGGTGAATAAAGATATAGAAGTCAAACCACTTTTCCAAACACTCGACATAATAAAGGATTAGTGCTAGTAAATTCAATCATTATTTTCACTTTGTCAGCTTTATCAACTAATTCTGGGTAAGCGTTAATAACATGCATTTGATTTAAACGTTTTTGTGTCATGATGTTTCGGAGGTATGCTTTAACTCTTCTTAGCAATGAAAATGATATTTCAACTATTGCAGATATAGCAGGGACCACAAATAATAATATTAGGCAGATCAACAACTCATGAAATAGTTTATTCGTTTCGGGGTGCATTTCTTTTAATTAATTCCCAAAGTCGTCAACACTGTTTGGAGTTTCAATTAATTAATCGATGAATTCCATTTCTTTTTTAAGCTTTGCCTCATCAATTCCAAATTCAGAAATAGTAATTAAGATGTGTTCATCCCATGAGGCTGGAGCCATCAACAAAATCTTTATATGACTCAAGTTTAACTTCAAATCTAGGCTGTTCACACCTATATTCTATTTCAATGGTAAAGTTGTCTAGAAATCAAAAATCCATTTTTTTGTAGTATGCCTTATCTGGTCCAAAATCGTGAATGGAAGTGTGAAATACTTGACTCGAGTAGTCTTTTTGCTTTGTTCATATTATGAACTATGGAACAAGTACTAAATAATAGGGCCTACGTCACTTTTTTCTTTCCCAGTCTTGTACATGACATCAATACAATTACAACATAATCTACGTATGTTAACACAGTTAAGTTGATATGAACGATTTATAATTTTAAATCTTAACAGGTTATGGGACCAGTATTGATGTTCAATGTGCTAATGAATAAACACAACTTTAAAAAAGATTCGCACTTTGCTAACGGATCCTAAAACGCCACCATGCAGAAAACGCAATTTTTTTTATGCGTTCTTTTTTTTCATCCTTGTTATTGCTCAGAGCATTTCACGATGTCAGATATGTTTGTGTGAAAAAATAATAAATGTTATATACAAAGATTGATAAATTAAAGAATTTCCAGACAAAGAAATTTAATGGTGATAATTTCCAACGTTGAAAATAATATTACGTTCAGAAAAAATTCTGAACATCGTCAATGTCAAGAAGGAAAAGCCAGCAGCTATAGAAGTTGAGGAGCTTAAGGCGTGGAACAACGCAAATAAAAAGAAATGTTTTTAATTTCAACCGGAGTTGAGTACAGTCAACTACAAATAGTCATATCATACAAGACGGTGGCCCAGATGTGGACTCGCCTTAAGAACGTTAACGAACAACTCAGCTCTGTAAATAAGTCTCGATAACCTAGCCTCTCGACTTCTCTGGGAAGAGAAATGGCTGCAGAAAGATGATGTTTCTACGCATTTGCGGCCCTACACGTTCAGAAAAATTACAAAAATTTGAGAAGTCAAGCGTCCCATAATGACGAGAATCCATAATGACGAGAATAAAGAGATTTACGGAAAACCTAGTGGTAAGGAGAATCTAAAATGTTTTTACTGTGGCTGAGTGGTTCATATAAAAAAACAGTTCAGTAACTGGATAGCGAAAAACATTGATTGAAGCAAGGACGAGTCAAAGAATTTTTCTTTGAGTGCTGAACACAAAAAGTCCCTGCTTCTTGATGTGAAACTGTGTGGCTGGTTGACAGTGCTGCGTCATAACACATGATTTATCATAAGGGGTGATTTTCTATGCTAAAATCAATAGACAATCTGAGTGTTGTACAGATTGGAGATAATTCATACGTTCAAGCTGAAGATATCGGTTCTTTGGTAGTGTAAGCACTCGTGAATTGACAGTGGGTGCTTCGCAAACTTGAAAATACGATAAATGTTACGAAACTTAAGAAAAATCTATTTTCATAATGAGCAGTTACCAGTAAATTGTTCAAGGTGATTTTCGAATAAATCAAAATTGAAGTGCAGATTCCGGGGCAAAATCAAGCTGTTGTAACGGGAATTAAAATGGTTGATCAATGTTACAATAATATTTTCAAGAGTAAAATCATTGAGCAAGCAAATTCAGCGGTGGAGTAATTAAAGTTATGGCATGAACGACCGGGACATCCAGTTATCAATAGCTTCAAGACCATGGCAAGTCAGGGAATATTACTGGTGTTAAAGGGGATCAACATTGACAAGCTGTTTTGTTAGTCGTGTAGATTTGGTAAGACACATCGACTGCCGTTTTATGGAAATCTTATTCATCATGCAAGTAACCCTGGTGAGTTTAGACACACTGATTTATGAAGTAAAATGCTAGTTACGTTACTGGGAGAAGCCAATAATGTTTTGCTATTTAAGGACGGCTGCACTTCATATCATTCTATTTATTTTATTACGTACAAAAGTGATGTTTTTTATACATTAATACAATTCCAGCAGATGATAGAAACGTAGACGGCAAAAAAAATAAAAATACTTAAGAGTGACAATGGTCACGAGTTTGTAAACGAAAATTTACATTACAGAGTATTTCAAGAAAACTTGGATTATCTGCAAGAGAACTTCTTCATATTATGCTGAACAGAATGGGCGTATCGAATGGAAAAATAAATTAATTGGAAAATGAGCCAGGACTATGCTGATTGATGCAGAACTCCCGGAGTCAATGTGGGCTTAGGCAGTAGATTTGAGTGCTTATATTTTAAATTGATGGACATGTATGGTAAGCAATAACGTCACACCAATTTACTGTAACAAGGTAACCTTGAAGCACTAACGTAAATTTGAAGCAGACGTTTATGAGCACACACCCAAATAAGCTCTTAAAAAATTTGAAAGTAAGGCTAAAAAGGCAATCTTTATTGGCTATGACGGTAATAGTTCTAATTACAGATTGTATTATCCCAATACAAGGAAAGTTATATTATCTTAGGATGTTGAATGTAATGAAGAAATTAGTAAAAGAGTGATCTAAACATGGCCTGCAAGTTGATGAAGAATTTAAATGGCCTGAATCAGTCTCCATGCTCCTGGAATAAGACATTCTTGTATTTTTAAAATCATTTGAATTCAAGCCATTGGAATCGATATCAAAAGAGATAGAAGAATAAGTAAATGTTTTTAAGTCAACAAGGAAACCTTGAGAGATTGCTGAACAAGTTCTCTCTGCAAGATTGCCAATCGCAAGCAGTACCAGCTGACCCAAATGCAGATTTATATCAAATTGATGGAAAATATAAAGATATTCTCAACGTACCTTATTGTGAAGCAATTGAAAGCTTGATATTTCTTGCAATAGTGACACGTCCAGATATTACTTTCGCGATTAATCAAACAAGTATTTTTTTTAAATTAACCACAAGATATTCACTGAACACCAGTTAAGAAGATAATGTGATTTATAGCCGGGACTAGGAGCTACAGTATCTACTACAAAGGAAATCAACCTGGGTTAAAATATATCTGATGCTGATTATTCTGGGTATGAGACAACCAGTAAATCTACAACTGGTTATATCAGTATTTTAGAAGTAGCACCAGTGACCTGGCCATCTCATCCACGAGGGTCTGTCATTAGGTCTACTACAAAAGCTGAATATATAGCTGCATCTTCAGCAGCTTAAGAAACTATGAGGTTAAGAATGATGCTCATGGAACTTGAGCTGATTTCCAGTAAACCTACCACTCTTTTCATGGACAACCAAAGTGCCATTAGGCTAGTTAAGAACTTTGGTCATCACAAAATAACTAAACACATTGATGTTAATTACCATTATGTGCGTGAGTGAGGTGAAAACAATGATATAGCTGTTCGGCATGTACGCTCTGAGAACCAACTTGCAAAATTTTAACTAAGGATTTGGCACAAAAGAAATTTTGCACGAATCGTGAATCTGTGTTAAATGTAGATATCAATGAACAAAGAGAGCCAGTGTTGGATTCATGAATCAAGTAGTGTTTATATTGTGAACTATGAAAATAGGCCTAGATAATAGGGCCTACGACAGTTCAATCTTCCCAAGTCTTGTACATTTCATCAATACAGCTACAACGTAGTCTACGTCTTTATGTTAACACATTTAAGTTGATATGAATGGTTTGTAATTCTAAATCTTAACAAAAACAGGAGTTTAGTTCTGTCTTAACCTTTTTGGAAGTTTTCTCTTTCTTGGTACTGTTTGTTCTGAAAGGATCATTATATTTATTTTTTTACCTCGTCCCAAATAATATCAAGTTCAGTATCTGATATCTTGCATTTTAGACATAATGGTACCGCATTCACAGTTTTTTTACACCAACTATTGTCTGAATTTTACTTTGTAGAATAGTAATGAGATTTTCAATCAATAAAATCACCATATCACATAGATGTATTCCAAAAAACACACTCCCTTTAGAAATCTGATCTCTAAGTTTACTTGCCTTAGAGCTAACATCACTACTCTCACAATACAAAGTGTCTAGAAAATCTAGTACAGCTGGTGCAGGTTTAAAACATCATCTAATGTAGCTTCTCATAAGGTTCAGCGAGCTGGTCCCTCACTAGTCAAATTGTGCTCTTTATCAATTTGGCAAACACTAAATACAAATTGGGAGACAACTCCTCCTACATCATTTATCAACTGCAAACACTACAGACATCTTGGGAGAGTATTTGACAACTACTCCTATATCATTGCCCACTGAAAACAGTCTTAAATCAAAGGAATATTTTGTTCATAAAACCTAAGCCTGGGAACAATTATTGTTTTCATTTTTATTTTCCATTGTTTTACTGCTATTTAACTTCAAAAAGCATTTATTAAATTTTTATATTGTGTTATGATCAAAAAAATTAAAGTTTGCTAATTTGTAAAGAAAGGATAATCAATCTTTTTTGGTGAGTGCTAGCAAGAATTATGAATAAATTGTTAAAAAGTTTGTTTAGGACCCTTGACTCGCTGCCCCACTGCCTCCTGCCCCTCTTGACCCCTTAACCCTGTAAGAAAGTAGGGGAGGCAATTTATCCATGCCAATCCCTCCTCCAGTTTTGGCATTTATGAGCTGGTTTGCAGTATCTAAATCCAAAACTAATAATACATAATATAATAAAATTTGATGATTTTAAGTACCTAGATTTTCTGATGTTCACAGGTTCGAGATATTTGTTATTGTGGAACAAATAGATTGAATACATTTTATACCCATTGTTACATAACATTAGACCATCTAGTATCAATATGGTATTTAATACAACATTCATTGTGAAGATGACATTATTACTCAATCATTCAGCAAATATGATTGATTTTGATACGAACGTTCACTCACTACAAATTTGACAACCTAAACTATTTATATTTACCAAGTATTTGATAAGATATAATGATTGTAAATAATGCTTTTATAATCAAATCAAAATGACACGTCTGCTTTATATTTGCCCCAAATATATATCATTACTTTCTATGTAAAAGAAAGTACTTTCAAGATCATCAACTTAATTTGTTTCTAAGCTCTCATTTTCTCGTATAGGCCTTCTTAGCCTTATTTAAAACTCGTCCCAAAATTGCATGAGGCACTTGCACACTTGACACACTTGTCACCAAGGTTACCAAACAAGTGTGTTGGTCAGCCCCTAATCAGTCATCCAGGCCTTGGTCATCTGGATAGTTTTCTGATTAGTTTGAGTTACCTGCACAATATTATCATTTGTCACCAAGGCTACCATCTTACCGGCTTGGTCAGTCCCCACCCAGCCACCCAGGCCTTTGTCCCCACTGGGGTGATTTCCCCTTGATCCGGGAGTCTAACATACTTCACATACTTATTCTTTGAAAACGGTTCCGCTACCTGAAATTAAAACAATTCCAGAAATAATGTGACCATTAATTAAAAAAGTAATACCTCTTTTTTTTCCAAAATTTGATCTTTGAATGTTGCATAAAACGGATTATTTGTTCATGTTATATTTAACCTAAACAGGAGCTAATTGAAATATTACTTTCGATTGTATAAATGGATAATGATGACTAAAATATAAGCCCTATCCATTTACATATGCATTCGAAAAATTGTGTCTTTCTCTAATATTATACAATCGCAACGTAAGTTGTCTACAGATTGCAGTCTGTGTCCTTGCATAAAATGTATTATAAACTAAAACTAAAACTAAATTGAAAAGTTAATTAGATTTAATCATACGTCATATGTTAATGATTTTTCAGACTCTACATATATTCACATAAAATCAAGAACATAGTATCTTATACCGATTTAAAGATCCCATGATTCCACATGTCTTCACACAAAATAAAATTTAGACTCTTTCTTGTCCATAGATTTTTAGCTTAGAGACATGTTTTGTTTTAGCTATTTTCAATGTGAACTAAAGGGTTTAATTCCCTTAAGGTAATAACAAGAAGTGATTTTTTTTTATATAATTGTATTTAAATATAGCATATTATTTTTCATTTCCTCAGGTAATGTGGGTAATTTGGTTAAGAGGTATTCCTCACAACTTAGTAGAAAGTACCTGAATTAAAGCGATGTCGTTGTCTATCTGCCTGTAATTATAGCCATGATGAACGATTACTTTTGTAACATGATGTACAGTACCATTTATTCCCTTGGTCAGTGTTCCAGCTCGCAGTTCATAGGTCTCGGATACTCTGGCGGAGCTGACAATGGGGAAAACTCAAATAATTAGGTAATATACAGGCAAATAGGAAGTGCATTTTCTACGGGTTTGATTTTAATATACATTATACTAGATCATGATTTTAAATTATTACATTCAAAAAGTATAATATGTTCATGATTATGTTTATTTCAAATATAGGCTAAACCAAAATTAGAAAAATAATCAAAACATTGCTACACGCATAAACTTCATAGATTTAAATTATTATTTATTATATTAGTTGGATTTTATAACTTCCTATAATACACGTCACGTGTCTTGGATAGTGTGAGAGTGGCCATCAACCGATTATGGTAAATTCACAATATTAATAGAATTGTACGTGATGTAATTTAATTATTATTTATTACCATGACTGTTTTTCTATTATAATAATTCAACCCGTGGCGAATACCCGAGCAGCTAACGCAAGGTTTTGATAAAACATTCACAAAAACATGACTCCCAAGAGTTGAACCAGGAGCGTCCTTGGCGCAAGCCCGGAAAGACAATATTTACGAGTCTTACTCTACTCGACTCAACAGACTTTTTTTTAAATATCAGGAAACCAATCTCATTGGTCTTCATGATCCTACATAGACCAACTAGCCTAACTGTCCTGTACCGTTAACTGTGGTATCCCGTGTCCCCCATACAAGGTAAGAAACACACACCCCTTAACAGCTTTTAGGAAACTACTGTTGTAGCGGTGGTGACTCTCACAATATTCCTTAATACATGGCTAGCAGGCTATTAACCCTGCAGTGTCTACAAGGTTGCTAAAAACATATAATTTTCTAACGTATTAGTAAAGAATTGCAGCAACATATGTAAAACAATTATATCCATTCAGTGAAGTAAGTATAACGGTATCTATCAAAGCCCTGTATACATCAATTTGGCTCTTAACTAGCCGTTAACTGTCCTATCTGTATCCAGATAATTAAAAATAAATTTAGTCCAGATTAGTATGCATACAATATTTTCTAATAAATGGTCTCTGTCCATTTATATAGATATTATTTTTACCTAAGATATCGTTTAGTATTGAATCAATTTGTTGAATAAAATTGATTATTAAAATACAGTATTTTAAGTTTTGGTATTTTTTAGTAATCATACAAGTGTACATGTTATTAATAGTTTATTAAAATTATGTTAAGCCTTTTGAATATCTTAGAATTTTATTTAAAAAAAATATACATCTACTCTTCATATCAAAGAAGAGAGTAATATATGAGTGGAGTGATTAAACCTCACACCTTAAATTGTAGTACTCACACATCAACACAGTGAGCCGCTGTTAAGGCCCAATAGTCGCCGATAGCTGAAGCTCCACAGAATTGGCTACCGTTGTCTTCTAAGGACAGCTGTAATAACAATACACCAACGTTATTTGTATGAGATTGCATTTTTATATTATCAACTTAAAGGAAAAAATTAATGATTCGACTAAAAATTCAATACATTAAGATGAGTATTGATTAATTATTACATTTGTCAAGTTTTTTATTTTGTCTCTATCTAGCACCGCCTCTTACTACCCGTTCGGATTACACGCTTAAGTACTAATTACGCTAATGGGTTAAGAATTGGGAAGGTTGAATGTAGAGGAAGTAAACCCGCATTTGTGTGGAGGGAGAGTGGAAAACCCTCTAGGGAAAACCACCCCCAGTTCACCTAACCCAGATTCAAGCCTCGATCTCCCCGTCCTCGGCAGTCTAGCTCAACAAGAACCTAGCCCGTTAACTAACCACGTCACTGAGGTTGGGTCTTTGCCGAGTTGTTTGATATCAATAGAAATAGTACATTTCGGGAATTTTACAGTAAAAACCTATTCTTATAATTGCTCAGAAGATTAATTTTAGAATAAGCCAAAAATTAAATTTTAAGATTGAAGAGCATGGTCCAGCTATTAAAATGATCATAATATAATGATTGAGATTTGGTGGTGTGCTCAAATTTAAGGTGGTTAGCTTGTTACTGTTAAATTATTCAAGAATGTTGTTTTTGTGTATTCATATTTTTTGCGTAAATCAATAACAGTATTAATATACATTTCCCATAAAGTATATTCACTAAATAAATGAGCCATAGAAACGTGAACACCAAACCATGTAATAGAAAGGGTCCTGGCTCTTTACTCTGATAATTTTTGTCAGAAATTAAAACTTCTGTGGTATTGTTCATACTGGTCCCTAGATCTTGAACCTGGGGTTGTACTGGTGGTTTGACTTTGTAGCCGCAAATGATTCCAGTTTGAGTTTACTGTCAAATATTTACAAACAAAATAGTTCTTGCTACACACAAATAAACAGGTAATGTAGTTTTTATGAAATACTTATTTATTTTTGTTAATTATAGTTACCACATCTGATCTTACATTACACTTATCTTCCTTTCATTTGCAATTCCTTATATTATACATTTATTTTTGAAATACTTCCCAATTGAACATTAAAAACCCCTGAATAAATTATAAATAGCACCTAATTTAGAAGTAGACCTTAAGTTAGTTAATTATAAGCTTTCGAGCCAAGTTAAATAAGCAAAACACTATTGTTTAAGTTCCCATCCTTCACTTTACTCACTATGAACGGGTACTCTCCCATTTTGGATGGTTTTCCTCCTAAAATCTTTCCTATACCTTTCAGAGAAGTTGGGGGTGAAGCGCATGTCGATTCTGAAAGTAAAATTACATCCTATAAATTATGCTACACTCAGTTTTAAATATTTCAACATGATTAAATAAAACTATTAGTCACAATTAATTTATATACCCATAGGTGTATATAACTGTAATACGATAAACTTTTAAATTTACCTTTAGGTTTTAGCTAGTAGAGTAGCCAAGCGTGTAAATATAAGGAGATATCGTGCTGAAATGTTTAGTTCTACTTTATTTTAATAGACTTATCTATTTCTTACTAAGCGTGGCAAGACCTGTATTAAATTCAGATATTTTAAATCAACATTAGGTTTTCACAATCACAACATTTATTTAAATTTGATTTATCTTAAAAATAATAAAAAAAGAAAATTTACTCAACATATATTTTACACTAAAATATTCCAGAAATGTAATGTTTTCAACAGATTTATAATTACTAGTGAAATTACTAGTACTAGTAGAATTACTAGTTTAATTACCCCCAACACAACTCGAAGTATTTTTAATAGTGTATTCTTTTATCTTGGAAACCAGGAGTTGGAAAAAAAAGAGTACCCCAAGTACCCGGGAAGTCTGTTGATAAAGAATACCTACTGCACCAAGGAAATTAGGTTGAGGATCACAATGCCCAAGGAAGTTTAAAAAAAGAAGAGGTTACTGCTGACCAGCAAGTTGAGCTTGGAACTCGGGAAGAAACTGATGAAATGCTACATTTGGAGCATCGCACTGTATGGAACCTAAACTTGGACTCCTAAGAAGATGGAAAAGTAATACTTGGAGAGTTTTTAAGAGTGGGTAAGAAGATAACCATTTTGGATGTGATTCATTAGTGTGAAGCAAACAGGATCAGGCCCACACTTAGGAGTTTCTGGCTTCTGCACGACGTCATATAAGTCAAGGTTGTGGGAAAGAGGAGCTTAGGAAGAAGGAGGTTTCAAATATTGGATGAGTTGGAGGAAAGAAGAAAATTCTGGGAGCTGAAGAAAGAGGTAGAGGACAGGGCGTATTGGTGGTCTAAGTTCACTGACAAAAGGAATGGACTTGTCTTGAGAAAAAAAAAACACTTAATAGCGAATTATTTTATCATTACCAATGCCTCAGATTAAATCTCAACTTATCGGAGTCTTATAAAATTAAAAAACCCTACAAAAACAATATGTTTAAAAAAATCCATTTGAATTGCTTAGAAAGAATTGGGCTAAGTGGGCTTAGTGTTAAAATGAATCACTTTTGAGGAACACCACATGAGTCAACACAGGTAAGAAACTCCTGTAAGAGATATTTCTAGATACAACCTTAGTTGGAATCCCATACCATTAAATACATACAAATATTTAAGAATGGAAGTCACAAGGAAGTGTCATAATATATGTGCCCTCATTATCATTATTGATTATGTATCCAATATTGTAGATTGTTCAGTCATCTCGCATATACAAATGTGAATCTCCTAGACATCCTGTAACAAACTGTATGAAATTGAGAAACTTGGGGTGGATATAATATTATTTCAATATGTTTAGGTTAAATCTTTACTGGATATATAACTAAAAGTGAAAGGTCTTCCGTTATCAACACCATTAATACAATTAAGTTAGATAGTAAGATATAACATATGTGTGAATATTCTAACATTTTGTGGCAGAATGTACAGTACATATTATATGACTTACTTGCTCTATGGCATTAGGAACTCGAAAGCTCATTGCCGCACTGCAAAAGTACGCTACACATCCCTATCTTGAGCTAGCTCTTTCCAGTCCACCTTATTACACATTATCATTATCTTGAGCTAGTTCTATCTAGTCCACCTCATTACAACCTATCACCATTTTGAGCTAGTACTACCCAGTCCATATCATTACACCCTATTCCTATCTTGAGTTAGTTCTATTCAGTCCACATAATTACACCTTGTCTCTTTCAAGTCCATTCTAATGTTATCCTCCTATCTGTGTTTAGGTCTTCCCAATGGTCTCTTCCCATCGGGTTAACCAGATAATACCCTGAGCAAGGTTCTAGAATCTCAAACTCGCGCTGCATATCCTGCCCATCATAATATACACGACTTGATTAATTTTAACAATGTCTTGTGATGAATACAGAGTATGCAACTCATTATTATGTAACCTCCTTCACTCCCCAGAAACTTAATTCCTTTTCGAACCAAATATCTTCCTAAACACCTGGTTTTCAAACACTCTAAATTTATTTTATTCATGTAAGGTAAGAGACCACATTTCACACCCATAGACAACAATCGGTAAAATTGTTGTTTTGTATATTTTGAATTTTACATTCCTGGAAGGCCGGCAATATGTCAACAACTTATTGTCCGAGTAAAATCATGCATTTCCCGACTGTATTATTTTCCTAATTTCCATTCTTATACTGGTATTGCTAGTTAAATTTGTTCCATAATATTTAAACTCATTAACCCCAACAAATTGTATGTTGTTCTCAGTAATTTATAAATTATTGTCCCCAATCTGTGTTCACTGTGTGATCATATGCATAGTCTTTTCAGCGTTCATTTATAAACTTAGTTCTTCACAAACATTTAGTCAATTGTCTTAATTTCTTGCAATATATTATATATATACTGTGTATCAATAATATTTAAAGGTATTTTGATGATCTGTCTTAGGTATATTAGTGAACGAGTGATAATAGCACATTGTGTTTGAAAGTTAACTAATAGCTACACTAAGTAGATATAAGTTAGTCACCTCATGTTAATTGGCAAATTATTATATGGTAGCCTTAACATTAAATGGGAAATTCATGTAAGCTTTAAATGAAATCCAGACTCTAAATCTATTTAAGTAATTCATATGAATCAAGAAATAATGATGAGCCAAAATTATGGTATATAAAATGTCATAAAATACATGATTAAACTATTTGAATAGAAAAATGCATTGTTAATCGTGAATCTGTGCACAAGAATTGTATATATAATTTAATATCTTACCTTGCATAAAATACGTGGAGAACACCGCCAATAATGCCAAATGCATCTTGAAGTGGTTTTCTGTTTGACTAGACTTTACTGAAACATGACTCCTATTTTCTTGTCTTGTTTGAGAGATGGAAGAGGAATTTGTTAGAACAATCTTCAAGTGGTCAAGTGGTACACTTAATTCTTGGTGTAGGTGTGTAGCTTGTGGAGGGGCTAGGCCGTTCCAGGAGAAAGTAATTATGTTTCATTACACGCGCCGCTACGAGGCCACATTGACAAAAGAAACTTAAAACAGTCATTGCTTACACTCCACTCATCTGTCTCACAGTCACTCCAGTGGCGTATGAAGAATTGTAAATAAGAAGGGGCTTACGGTGGGGATATAAGAAATGCAAAAAATGTCAGTGCTTTTGCAGTTTTTACGACCAAATAATTTTCCGGCCAAATAAATAAAATATTGCTTTAGTACCAATATAGAGATTAATTTTCTGCAAGTGGTGTTATAAAGAGTTATTGAATATCTATCTACCATTAACATAGTGCATTAGATGAAAAACTTTTTAAATGAAGAGAAAATGTTGTCATTAAATTCACGGACACCCTTGAAAGATATTTAAGAAATGTTAATATCGCGACGTGAAGAAAATTAAACTCTATGTTTCTACTGGAAAAATATCTTATTTATTTTAACCAAAAAAGGGTTTTGTTCTAAAAACAGTAAACATACTGACCTTTTCTCGCGTCTCCTACATCCCCACCTTAAGGAAATATATGTTTATTTTAGCATTGAATTTCCCTAAATATTATTAAAGAAGTTTTTAATAGTTTTTTTCCATCTAGTAAAGGAAGAGGACTTATAAGGAAACACGAATTAATTGTTTTTAAAATTAAATAATGTTTCAGGAAAAACCAACATGTATTATTATAATGTTATCTTTACGTTAAACACGAACATCAATGTAGAGAATATCTTAGTCGGAGCTTCTCTTGCAAAACCTGTATTGTTATCTAATGTTAGGTTAAACAATGGAGCGAGGGGCTATCCTTTGCTAGGAAGTTTTGGAATTTTTCAAGATCAACTAGAAAAGATTTTCCAAGTACTTATCATCTTATGATATTTTGTATTTATAAACCCGAAATGTATGTATATTTATGAAGGGTGAAGAAGGAAAGTTGCATCTTATATGAGAGAGTAGGGTCAAAAACACGATACCTTCATGTTATAAAAAAAATGTGCTATCGCGGTTTCTGGTAGCCTTCCTGTTGGCCTAATGGTGAGTTTATAGTAGGTCGATATTTTGAGGATATCTTTATAATATCTTTATAATATTCTTTATATTTCTTATAGCTAGATTTACGCATTTTGTAGATCTTTAAATTGTGAAAATATCACTTCATATCCCTACTTTGTACTATCCATTGTTTAAAATAATAAACAATTTTATATTATATTATTCTTTTATTTTTGGTCTGGTAACAGTATATTTACAAGGATAGCATCAGTTTTATAGGCTAATCAATATTATTTTATGAAATTATACAATACATAGCATTATTTTTACGAACTATACTGATGTTTTAATGTTATTTGAATCATAAACAAGATTGCAGAAAATGAATTTAAACAATCCACATAATAACTAATGCTTGAATATTTCATGGTTAGACTAGAACTTAAATGTTCTCATTAAGTTATCACTACAACAATAGACTGGAATGGTCCGGTTTCGAGTCCCATTTAGGTGTACTTAGGGTGTTTTTTTCTAAGTAGTTTTCTCCCTTCACTCCACAAAAATGCATGTACACATGCTTTAGATACAATCTATCTCGTTATTAGCAAATTAATTATTTTTGCACACACATATCCTGATCTAGTGACAAAATAAAAATATAAAAATATTAAGAACTATTATTTACATTGATAATAATTGATAATAATATATATAGAACTTTCAATAAATATATTTTATACTTAAAAGTCAATCAAATACTACCAAAGAAGAAATTGTATTCAGATAAATTTGAAATATCTTGACCAAGTATTTGTATTAGGTTCCCATCACAATGTATATTTAAACATTACTTTGAAGAAGGTATAATATAATATTTATTGTTTTCTTACTGATCGCAAAACTAGTTTTAAAAGAGCTATCTTGGATGAATCACATTCTCAGCGCATTCCCAAGCTAAGGTACTGTAACGTTCGACTTTTGGTGGCCCCCAGGCTTTGGAAGAGACCTAACGTCATTTGAGGAAGGTTTGTTTTAAGATGCAATACCTCTTGGTCCTTGTATGTAGATTCGACTCGTCTAAAGACAATAAGTAGCTTTCTGGCAATCAGCTATTTTAGTGGACGCTGAAAAAATCTTATGTCAATAGATAATTTTGAATGGTCTATTCTGAATTTTATTTTATATAAACATGTAAACTAAATATATAATTGTCTAGTTAGTTGAATAAACTGTTTCAATAAAAGCTTAAAACATTTGTTACCCCCTCCTCTGTTCACTATCTTTATTACATCTCTCTTGCACTTCTAAAGCTCGTTGCTCTCTTCACCCCGCAATACACCCCTTCTCCATATTTTGGTATAGGCAGACAGCCTTGTAGCCAGTCGGCAAGGTCCAGCCCTCTCCGCCAACACCACCCCTTCTTAGTGGCCTTTCACCCTGAGCCAAACTTCTCCCTAGCTTAGCTGCCTGCTAGGGGTTCACATGGCTAGGGCCAAGACTCCCAGAAAAGACCTGGTGGGATCGAATAAAAGGGATTGACGAACAGGCCAAGAATCAGTCGTTGCCTCAGCTCCTAGCTGGCAACATAACCTTCTGAGAATAAACAAGTCTCTCTCTACCCTGACAGTGTGTTTGTTATCTTTTGGTTCGACGTCAGAATCTCATATTCCCCCTTTCTCCTACTCCAGCAGCGCACCGAATCCCTGTTCCCCCTTCCACTACTCCAGATCCACGCCGCTCACCGCAACTCTTAACTGAACCCCTATTCCCCCTTCCCCCTGCTCCAGCTCCACACCACTCACCGCGACTCTTCGCCGAGCCCCTATTCCCCCTTCTCCCTAATCCAGCTCCTCATCGCTCTACTGCGACTCTTCACCAAGCTCCTTCTCTTCATCCTCACTTCATTACCCTCTTCACGGAGCTCTTCCCAGCTCCACCCATTCTCCCAGCAACCGATGGGCTACACCCAACGTTCCGGGCAGAAAAGAAGGGCCATTCCGGCATACCTCACCAACCCGAAACCACTACTAATCAACACCCCGGGTATTTCACTACCTCTTTGCAGGCCCTAGCTGGACTCTAAATGACCTAGGCCAGTGACCTCTCTCACTTATCCCACCCTAAGAAACCCTACTTCAATTTCCCTCCCCCCAAGATCGCCCTTGCCCTTCACCCCTCCGCGACAACGTGTACCACATGACTCCCCTCTCTCTCTCTTAATTTCACTCCCACCACCAGAAAGTACCTCGACTCCTTCCACCACCCAGGTTGCCTGTCCTCTCTCTCCTCTCCGAGGCCTAGTAATAACCACCAACCCATCAACACCCCCCCTCCCCAACCCTACCAATTCTCCCCCTCATCACTCCTCTATAACAGCGATAAGGACCCCCCAGTCCAATGCCTGGGAAGGGCAGATCTTCCTCCGGTCAAGAATACACCTGTGGTCATCCGTAAGCTCACCGAGCTGTTCTAGCCATCCTACGTGGACATAGAGGAGTGAGTACCCCAGTTACTCCTACACTTCAGTAACCGGGGTGACGACACATTTATAATACTTAAACTAATATGTTATAAATATATTTAAACCACTAGTTTACTAGTAAATTTAGATATTAGTTTTGAGAAAAATCCAAAGCCCGTACTGTGACACTTTCGTGTAAATCGTCGGAAAAGATTGCTGTCCAAAAAAGTCACCCCAGGAAATTACACCGATTTGCTTCACTCTATCACCTTACTTATTAAACTTCTTTGTGTAGTGCATTAAATTCATCGCCCTACACAGCAGTACAATACCTCAAATATAGTGCTCTATATATGTACATATTCAGCAAACTTTGACGATTATATCAGTATATTCTTTATTTTATTTTATTTTAAGAATGCAACATTATTATTTATACATTATAAAACAATACAACGAAACGTTACGATCTAAGAAAAGTACTATGCGAGGAAGCCAGGAAGTTCTCGTCAGTGGGAAAGTTTTAGATAATAGTCTGAAGTTAATCTTTTATTTAACTTTTTTTGCATACGCCCGTTGGTTTTTCAGTAATAATGTTATTAAGTCAACGGTGCGATAACTCGATTCTGCACACCGAGAGCTAGCAACGGACTAGATCTGCGACCACTCGAAGCTATTTTTCCTAATCACGTTATCGCTCATACTTGATAAAACAATTATTGCTATTTTATATTTCATTACCTCAAATAAAATTATCAATTAGCGTGCTAATAGCATCCAGACTTGTCTATTAGAGAGTATTTCGGACTTTTGTGTTGTCATTAATGAACAAGTTTTATAATAGCAGTATTCAATATCTAAAATGTGATCTTGAAGTCAAAGTCCATAAACATGGGTTGCTTCTAGTTAGAAAACAGTCCTCTCACCATTATTACTTATTTGTAAGGACCTACAATTTGATAGAACTTTGGATAGTACTCGTATCCTTATTTATCTTAATTCATCATATTGAAGAACTCCCACTTTTGTGTGTGTTTCTTTATTTTCCCCGGCTATCATCAGTATTTGCATCACGTCTTTTAGAAATCCTTGACGGATACCTAGAGTATAGGCCCATTTTTTTTTTAGAATCGACGAACCTGGTAGTGGATGATAATTTTTTTAATTTTTTTTTGTAAACACACATACATTCGTTTACCAAAATATCACAGAGTCAAGACAACTATAATTTCTTCCTTTTGTCCAATGAACTTTACGTTTATTCCAAAGCAATAAATCCAACTGATTACTTGTAAAAACAATACCTAGTTTTTCTCTAATTTTGATTCTTCAACTAATTCGGGACTTTTGTTCGTTTTCAGAGAACTAAGTTTGCTCCTGAGCCTACGGATTTCAAAATATTTTCGTTTCAACGAACTTTGTTGTTTCACTAAATCAGATTTCAATATTTTGTTTTCATTTTGTCATTCAAGATATTTTGTAGTCACTTCAGTCTTATTCCCATTTTCCCATTGGTTTGACTTGTCTCGTCGCTTAGGTTTTCATAGACACAATTAACTACACCCTCTCCTTGGGTTTCCTTTCTCTGCATATCTATAGAATATAGTTTATCACTTACTATTTGTTTCTTCAATCTATTTTCACACCTGTGCTTCACGGGTAATATTATTTCCTTGGATAACATTTTTATAGGCAAGACAAGGAGGTTCATTGCTTAATTTAAGGGAGGAAACAGCAGACGATTTTAATTTGTTTTTCTTAGGCAAGTTCAGCAGTTGGTTCTGAAGGTCGCGTTCATAATCATCAGGTAAAATATGTCTGAGTAAATAGAACACAAATAAAGATCCCATTTTCTATCACGTTTACCAAGATGAATCCATCTTAATCTGACACTAGGATGGTTAGGTAAGTTGTGTTATGTGACACCAGGGCTCTTAGTTATCTGATATGCACCTCGGTGGAATAGTTAGCTAAGGCGCTGGTTTAGTGTTGAGCCAGACTGCCAAGGATGGGGAGATAGAGGTTCGAATCTTGGTCAGGTTAACTGGGGGGTAGTTTTTTATAAATGGTTTTTCATTCTCTCTCGAAGCATATGCTGGTTCATTTCCTCTAATTTCAACAGTTTCAATTCCTAATCAATTAGCATAATTAGTACTGAAGCATACAACCCGAACGGATAGTAAGAAGCTGTGATAAATAAATAAATAAATAAACAAATAAAGTTATATGATGGCTGTTATTTATTGCACATGGAAATGGTACAATTCTTTCCAGGCATTTTCTAGTAGCGCTACAATAATTTTTGTAACACTTTATGGCTCACGCATAAATAACCATGAATGTTATAATAAACACACAAACATTTACTATTCACAGTGAGTTTGTTAGCATACTTGACATAAACAAGAGGTGAGTAACGAGTTTGACACCGCACTACCACGTGTAGCTACTGAACTGAAGCAAGCCGGCGTTAGTCAGGTGGAGGTTACGAGCTGACGTCACAGCAGTGTTGCGTGCTCGGGATAAGCTGATTGCAGGCCGGTATAGGGAACGAGCCAACCTTATACTTTAAAAACCTCGATTAATCCATCTTCACTAACTGTATCCACACTAATTGCCTATTCTTGCATAATCGCCTTGATTCAACAACATCCACACACCAAGTAATACATGCTCTTTTATTCTTAAGACGCTTAAAGGCCCCCTTACTGGTTCAATATTATTGCACAATATTGAATATTTCACAATAATATTGGCGTTTAGGGGTAATATTGAAGGTTAGCGCAATATATTGAGGAATATTAAAAGTTTTTAATATTTATTGAATCTTCGTCAATATTATTGCACCGTGTATGGTGGTTATTGTGCAATATAGCCCAGTCTGTTTACGATCGTCCTCTAGTCTAGTGGTTCTGTTTTCCCTAACCTAAAATACCAACAACGTCTGTTTTGGAGGAAAAAGTAACAAATAAAGAAGAGGAAAGAAAATTTCAATTGAAATACATCGAAGTAAGAGAAATTATTATATTTTTGTGGTGTAGGCCTAAATGTAATAATAAATAAATAATACCAGAGATACGGTTTGAGTATGTATTGTGATAATTTCATTTTTCAGACTTATAAGTCACTGCCGGCTCTGTGGAAAGTAAAATCAGAGGAATATCTGAACCGTGATGAGAAAAATTTAACTTATAAAGTACTTCTGGGATGTAACCAAGAAAAGTATCCATTAGCAGACAAGAAAGAGGTGAATAAAAAGTAAAATTCACTGAGAACAAATTTCAGAAAGGAATAAAATAGTATCAAACCACTCGAAAAATCAGGTGCTGGGCAGGACGACATAGATGAAAGCACGTTGTGGTATTTTAATGAAATGTTGTCACTTGGTGATCAAGAAACACCAGATAATTCTGTGAGTACAATAGTTGTGAAAGATGATACAAACACCATTGATAAGGTAATTACAAAAGTTTCTTTAATATATAATATTTCATACATAATATGTAAATAAACCATTCTAAAATCCTTGTTTATTTAAATACATTTTTAAATCTCTCAGTTGACAAATATATTTTGCCAGAGAGCAATGCCTGATCCATTAAAATACCCACAATAACTATCTCTGACTAATTTAGCCCAGTATTTAGAATTCTTGTTTACATTACACAATGTGAGAAAATCAACGTTGTCATTTCTACATGACCCTGAAGCTGTTACACCTGTTTGTTCATTTTCAGCATCCACTGATCCTCTTGGCATGTATTCATGTGAATTTTTTTCCGTAGATATTTATGTAAATAACAGCACGTTAAAACGATTGTTTTAACTTTCTCTGGGGAAACAAGAAATGGTCTTTGGAAAATACCAAATCTTGAAGCTAATATCCCGAATGCATTCTCTACAATGCGACGTGCCCTGCTTAAAAGATATTTAAATATTCGTTTCTCTACAGCTAGTTAACCCCAAGAGTAGGGCTTGAGTAAATTTTCACACATAGCAAATTCATCATCACCAACAAAAACGTAAGGAAGTGTTGTTTTATAGTTGGGAAACACATCTGCATTTGGAATGTCAAGGTTGTTTTCAGCCAACATTTTCCCAAATTTCGTGTATCCTAGCACTCCACCATTGGATATTCGACCATTGATACCAACATCAGCCATAATACATCCCTAGCTAGAATTGACAACAGCCAGCAAAACAATATTAAAGTATCTTTATAGTTATAATAAAATGATCCTAACTAAGGAGGTTTTGTAATTTGTACACATTACCCATCGACGGCTCCAAGGCAGGGAGGAAAATTCCACTGATCATTGAATACGTTAGCTGTATTTTTCCAATCATCGGACGTGTTGGGTATCTGGAATGAAATACATCATACATTAAAAGTTATACTTGATGTATTAATACTAAGACTTGTACATATACTAATTTAATTAAGCTATAGTACTAAAAATTGCTTTTATTATTTCAGGGATCTCCGAGTATTCAAAGTGACTCTGATTTGAACGCATCCAAGCCCAAAAAAGGGAAGGCCATGGATAACTCACAAAGATAACTTGTTCAATTTTCTTGCAAGAGACTTCGTGCCCCTCAAGATGAATATGATCAACTAGCTCCTACCTGGGCCAATGAACTTAAACAAATGGACTCAAGACAACAAGTATTTGCGAAAAAATGTATTAATGATATATTGTTTGTAGGCCATTTGGGTACACTTAATAGAAACTCTTTAGTTATTAATGGGTCACCCTTGTCTTATCATAGTAATCTTTCAACCGTTTCGGATAATTCAGGTACCCAGCCTCAGGATAATACATGTTATACAAGTTACCATGAGTTTCAACATTCCAACCATATCAACTCAGCGTCCACATATTTTTTAACTTTTCAGTGAATTTCTATTCTTATTATATATACCTTTAATAAACTCTTTTTAAAACTAAATGAAACAAAAAAAAAGTTTTTTATTTACCTTAGTGTAATCTTTCAAGCAAACACAAAAAGCCTGACACGCTTCCATGACAATACGGCTGATAGTTATTGGTGAAGTAAACGTGGATTATTTTAAATCTTCGAATGTGTTGCCTGTTGCGAGACAACTCATAGTTATAGACAGTCTTTCACGAGGAGAGATCGGTTTTCTCATTACAGTACTTTCTTTGCTTTTATATGAATGTTGAGACGATAGTGACCAATCAATCAAATAGTTCTTCATCCATCCTCAAAAAATTGTAGTATTCGCTTGGTTTGGATCTTAATTTGTTCAACAAATGCTGATGGCCATGTGTCATGCGCCTTTTGAACCACTCTTTAGTCCATTTTCGCTTTCTTATGTCCTTCTTAAAACTGGTTGATAGCGCAATGGCTACACAGGCTAATTCACACTTATTCGCGATATACTTCTAGAACAAGCTACCGATGCAGACTGAAAAATTGCACAATAATATTGACCGTCTTAGGCCCCCCTTACACGATCTAATGGCTACACAGGCTAATTCACACTTATTCGCGATATACTTCTCGAACAAGCTACCGATGCAGACTGAAAAATTGGACAATAATATTGACCGTCTTAGGCCCCCCTTACACGATCAATATATTGATTCAATATTTAATGTCACTTAATATATTGACGGTGTAAGGGCGATATTGAAAGGAAAATATTGAATGAAATATTATTGAACAGAATTAAAAATGTTTGATTTTTATTGGAGACTCGCCAATATATTGAAAGCTTATCTTAACGTGTGAGGGTTATATTGCGCAATATCATGTCAGTATGTCTAGAGTGTTCAACAAGTGTGCTTGAAGTTGTTCAAAGTCCGCGAAAATGGAGAAATCAAAACAAACTAAAAAAGAATTGCTTTTAAAAGAAAAAGAAGCTGAACGAGTTTTTCTTATGAAATGTATAGAGGTTAGGTACTCCCATTTTTACATACTACTTTGTATACAAAAATATTCAACTTGTACTGCATATATATATGTATATATATATATTTATTTTTTTAATTGGACTCCCAGTCCATAATTTGTTAAATAAATAAATTCAAATCACATATCCGAGGTATTTATGTTTATATAGAGATATTTACCCATATTTTATAATGTTGTCATTTCAGTTGTACCAATCCTTATCTGTCTTGGTGGAAAGTGAAGTCGGACGATTATATGGACAGGGACAAAAAAGCTCAAGCGTATGAAAAATTGCTTGAACTTTATCATGAAAGATACCCCAAGGCCACGAGGGAAGACCTGGCAAAAAAATTCAATTCCCTTCGGACTAACTTCAGGAAGGAGTTGAAGAAAATTAACGATTCGAAAAAATCAGGTGCAGGAGCAGAGGAGGTTTATGAATCGATATTATGGTATTTTGACGCGATGAAGTTTCTCATAGACCAAGAAACACCAAGTGATTCTATCAACACATGTGAAGATGAAAGTGAGGTAGGTTGAAATNCATGTGAAGATGAAAGTGAGGTAGGTTGAAATTTCATTAGAAAACATCAACTTTAAAACTTTATTAGGCAAATGTATACATGAACATTGAGATTCATCTATTTTGCTAGCACTTTATGCTGCCAACAAACCGACCCTTTGTCATTAAAATATTCCCTGTAGCTGTTTCTGATACATTTAGCCCGGTCTGTACTGTTTCTGCTTGTGTTACTACTACATAATGAATGTAGAGCAACACCCTAGTTTCTCCAGGCGCCAGATATTGTGACTCCTGTCTCTTGAAGCTCTTATGTCCACGGATCCTCTTGGCATATAGTCATCCATTCGCATCTTCCGTATGTAATTATGTAGATAACAGCATGTCAATACAATTCTTCTGACTTTTTCAGGGAGAGGCTCATAGGTTTTTGAAAGATCCTGAATCTGGCAGCCATAATGCCAAATGCATTTTCAGAGATGCCTCGAGCCCTACTGTAACGATAGTTAAATATTCGTTGATCATCAGTGAGGTCTCTCCCCGGGTAGGGCTTCATTAAATTTTCAGTTAGTGGGAAGGCATCATCGCCAACAAAACATACGGCAGTTTTACGGGATAGTTGGGCAACTCTTCCATAGCAGGAAGACCAAGTGTACCTTCAGCCAATTTTTTTCCAAACGTTGTGTAGCTCAATACACCACCGTCAGAAACACGGCTATTTATGCCACAATCAGCCATAATAAATTCGTAATTGGGATTTACTAAAGCCATTAATACTACGCTGAATGTCCCTTTATAGTTGTAATAAAATGAACCCGACTTGGCAGGCTTAATAATTGTTATGTGTTTGCCATCTAAAGCGCCTGTGCAGTGCGGAAAGTACCATTCGCTTCTTGAAGTCTTCTGCTAAAGCCTCCCATTCCTCAGGGCATCCAGGCATCTGAAACAACAAGAATTAAACGATATCAATATTTACACTATATGATAGAGATTTAATTTTCTTCTGTAATTTTTTTCTTTCGTTGCTTATTCAGGGTTTTGTTGTGGACTTTTCAGTTATTCATGACGCTGAAAACGCTGTTAGTAGTACCCCACGGCCTACGAAGAAAAAGAAGACTCAACCAAAAGACCCAGCAGATGAGCTCATTAGATTGGCCTGTAGGCTACTCGGCTTCAAGAACCTGTCCCAGCTGAGCTCCAGGTGGCTACCACTTGGGCTACAGAACTCATGAAGATGGCTCCCCAGCAACAACTGTTTGCCAAAAAATTTATAAACGAAATAATATTTGAGGGGCAAATGGGTACACTTCACCGGGGCTCAGTAGTCATAAACGAACCAGAAAGAATTAGCACTCCTCTATCGCATGGTTCATATTCGAGTGCCTCTACTTACTCTCAAATGTAAAATTTTCCTTTTTCTGAGAGTGTAGACCAAAATCAGGGCTCGGTTGCTAATTTTTTTTTCTTTATTTCAATAAGACATTTAAATAATAATTTACTTAATGTTGTAATTTTTTTACCTAACTAGTTGTCTTTATTTCAAAAATCCATTTAATAAATAAGTTACTTAATGTTAATAACTAGTTTTATTGTTTTCTTACCTTGATATATTCTTTGAGACACACACAGAGAGCATCACAGGTTTCTTCAACTATTTCGCTTATAGTTGTTGCACAATGTACGACGAAAACTTCAAGTCTTCGAAACTGTTCCCTGTTGCTAGATATCGTAGAGTGACGGCTAACCTCTCATCCGGTGAAATGGCTTTTCTCATCACCGTATCTTCCTTTTTTATTAATGGTGAAATCAGCGTCACTAACTCGTGAAACAATGCTTCATCCATTCGTAAAAAATTTCTATAGTCTTCCGGCTCTTTAGTGAGTTCTCGAATCAGGTCCTGATGTCCATGAGAGGAACGCCTTCTCAACCAGTTATTGGTCCACACTATTCGCTGTCCCTTTTTTTTTACTCTTGTTCTTTAATGCTGTACACAAGGCAATTAATAAACTACTGGATTCAGCATCATTGAAAAGGGACATGCCGGGTGCGTTTAAAGTACCGGTAGCTTCTCTATGTAGAAACATCCTCCTTCAAAGCAAGATTATGACTGATAATATTGACCGATATTATTGAGCCGCCTGAGAGGGTACCAATTTTTCAATATATTGAAGCAATAAAATTGAAACTATATATTGGCCATGTAAGGGGGCCTTAAGATCGACTAATTTTTACGCAATATATTGACCAAATAATATTGCTTCAATAATATTGAGCGTGTAAAGGGGCCTTAAGGTTACTCCTTTTCACACATTCGTCCACAACATTTAGCCACGTCTTACATGGCCTATTCCTGCATATATATATACACACACAATCGAACAATACTCTTCTTCTCTTCTTCATGCCCAAACCAACGTAATACAATTATTTCACATTGACCTGTTGGATTCCCATTCAAACCGCACTCCTTCATTACTTTTAACTCTGTCCATACTTGTTTTTCCAATTACATTTCTTAGATATCTCAATTCAACCACATTCGCCTTGCACTTGTGTTTCTTCTGACAAGCCCACGCTTCACATCAATAAAACACTGGTGTTAACAAAATTTTATATACTGCCATCTTTGTCTTTTTCGATACTACTTCATTCTTTGCATTTGTAAGTTAAGCTTAATATAATATTTTCTAGTAAGGTGAATAAATTGTTTTCAATAAAAGCTTAAAACATTTATTATATTTAAAAAAAAATTATTTATCTTTATAGAACATAAGTATAGACTTACTGGTAAATTTAAATATTAGTTTTGAGGAAAATCCAAAGCCTGTACTGTGACACATTCATGAAAATCGTCGGAAAAGATTGTTGTCCAAATAAATCACCCCAGGAAGATATTCCAATTTGCTTCACTCTGTCACCTTCCTTCATAAAGAGTGGACCACCAGAGTCTCCCTGTATTGACCAACAAACATAATTACATTATTTTAGATTTTGCATCATTCAATCTAACGACATCCAACTACACTAATAGGGTAAGGAATAGGAAGGTTGTATTCAGATTAAATGTAGACTCAATTGCTGGGAGAAAGGTGGGGAAATAGCTTGGGCAAAATAACTTTCCATAAAACGGACCAGGATTAGAATTCAGATCTTCTTGTCACCAGCAAACTCTAGAGATTATAATTAATCTTTAAGTTTTATGTGCCCCCTTAGCCCAAATGAGTAGATCTTGCATTTATATCTGTTCATGGGTCTAAAATAAAAACGTTTAAATTTGTCTTGTTTCAATTTATTATTTAGATATTATGTGTCTACCATGGACCAGTATTTTTTTAAATTTTTACTCTATTTCCCAAATCAAGGCTAGTTAAAATATGATTGAGTTTCAATAAATCAATAATTATCACAAACTAATCAACGATGAGTGGATATCTTATAAATGGTTAAAATGTCAAAGAAGATTAAGTTAATTTTTTCTATAGAAAACTCGTTTAAGACTAAGTCATTTAAAAAATATAGTTCTGGATCAGAAAAGGGGGTGATATTTTCACCCCTTTCCCCTATCATACCCTCACAAACATCTCTTAATCACCTCCCTCTCCGCCTCTTTTACACTTTTACCTCCCACCAACCACCCCATACCACCAATTATTAACCCCAAGCCCTTCACACAAATCCAACCCCCTTCCAACAGTTCACTGCCCCCGCTTGTGAGCCCAACACTATAAAAATGTAAAGGTTCTTGCAGTCTATTCTCAGGTGTATAAAAAGGAGTATTTAGTTACACATACTGGTACGTTTCACTTAATTTGTCCTCTTCAGCCAATAAACTGTATAGCCTAACCTACTGCTAACAGGTGTCATAATACAATAATCAAACTCTGACTGAAAAATCCCCTTCTAACCAAACCCCCTGAACAGCATTTCCATACAAATAGATTTAATCCAGTTGAAAGCTAAAACAAGTTTATACATTCTCTCTCCGGAAAGAACTATGGTTAAATAAAAAAACAATAAATAAGACCGAACAATATCCTGGGTTGCCCCAGTCATTACTTGTAAGGGTAAACTACTCCTTCCAGCCCTAACAACACACATTACCCCAGCCAAACCTCACCTTCTACCTGTCTCTCCACCCCAACCCACCACATACCCGAAACCCCTCTCCTCTACCCTCACCTTATTAGACCATGAAGTTAAATTACCGTATACAATTACCACTTCCCTACGGCACTAACCTCTCTAACGCCACCCTAACACACTATGGCTCACCATTCCACCACACCGACCCTACCACACTCGGAACCCATAGCGTACATTTTGTATGAACGGTGATGCTATGCTCCTCCATCATCTAAGCTAATGAATAAAGAATAATTGAGTTTATAAAATATGCGCTAGGATGAATTAAAGAGTATGTAAAAGATCTTTTACTTTAAAGTATTGATTAAATCTATAGTATTTTATTCACTTTAAGTCTCTTTATTCCTTTATGTTTTTCTAATGTATGCAAAAGGATCGCTACCTTGGCTTCTAAACATTAGAAAGTACGCGCAAGGATCGATTGAGTTTATCAAAAAAAGTTTTAATATAGAGTTTATATCAAGTAATTTTTTATACTATTATTTGACTTAGGTCCTTTTTACTCTAAGATGATGAGTAAAGGTAACTCTTATAATGTAGGCATAAGAAGTGATAAAGTTGTTTGGAAAAAAGGTTATCAACTTTATGTGATCATTAATTAGATCATATTAGTTTATTTGTTTTAGTCCATTACTCCTCCAAGAAGTTGCTTAAGAGAAAAAAAGTTTATATATTTGCATACGGATCGATGTATTTGGATATAGAACTTTTTTTGGGGGGGAGAAGTATCGGAGATATGTTGGTATTGGAATATTTAGGGGTGTGAAGGGGTAAGGAGTTGGAATAAGTGCAGGAAAAGTGCAGAGTAGGGGGGAAGGTTGTGGTTGGAAGTTATCATCACAATTTGTAGGGAATTTACAATTATGGGTTCTGGATGTTGTTAGGTTTTGAGTGAGGGTGGGTGAGCCACAGATGGTGAGGGTGTATTTGTAGAGGTTAATGTTGTTGTAAAGTGGTAATTCAACATCATGTGTTCAATTGGTCTAATGGTGGAGGGTAGATGACAGGAGGATCGGATATGGGAAGGATTGGAGGGTGTTTGGGTTGTAGAGGGTAATTCGCTGTTATGGGGCAACCTGGGGTATTGTTCCATCTTATTCATTGAACAATTCTTATTGATCTAGGGATAATTCGATCGGGACGAGGATTTATGAATGTGTTTAATTTTAACGGGACTAGATCTATTTGGATTGTGATGCAGGCTGGCCGTTTGTATTGAGTACAGTGGCTGGGTTGGGGAAGCTGGTTGAGTATGTGTGAAGGAGTTTAGGGGAATGAGGAGAGTATGGGTGAGGAGAGGAATAGAGGAAAGGTGTTATGGAGGGAATATTAGGGGGAGGGATGTCAGCCATCCTGCTAAACATCCTATCACATAGGTCTACCTGAATAGATTTTTGATGAGTTATTTTTGATTTGCTTACATAAATTAAATTAAGGCTAGTATACTTGCTAAAGATTATAGTGAATTTGAAATTTTGTGAGAATTGATTTCAAGATAAAATTAAAACTGGGTATCTGGATATTATTTAATACAACACATATATATGAATATATTTTTGTGTTTACAAATATAAATAATTTGAAAGAAGTTTACTAAATAATTAAATATTATATAGAATTTTTTTTAAATGCTTTAAACAATTTTGTTTTAGTTCTATATAAGAATAGTTTTGATCAAGATTCACAGGATTATATGTAATATTTAATGAGAAAACATTATTTAGTGGTGTTATAGGCCTACCGAAAACATATTGGGGCCTATTGAAGATTTTGTGTCAAGTTATTTAAATTGTATGAGAAGGTTTGTGCCACTTGGTCTCACAATAATTAGCTGTAGTAATATAGTAAATGGGCTATCACATATCTACAATGCTAAATACTTTTCACGATAAACTTTATATAAAGGTGATACTATCACACTCACCTTGTAGCAAGTTTGTCCTTCCCCCATAGCGCATATCTTGTTATCACTGACCACATATCTTCCGGTCATCATAGGATTCTCCTTACAATATTCAACGTTCAAAATTTCCGCATTTGCCTTTTGTAAAAATGTAGCCTCGCCTTCTAAAATCTAATAGTAATAAATATTAACATTATTATCAATAAAATATTTTTAAGAATACAGTATAGTTCTTATTTATACATATGTGTTTATATATAAAAATATTTGCAGGTAATTTATTTAAATATATATATATATATTACATATAAGTATTATAACATATATGCTATGGGTATGGTTGGATATAGGGCAAATCTAGCTTTACCAGGTAGGAAGTCCACGCTATCCTAAATTTTTTAGTAAAGCTGAAATATAATAAAAGTTTCTAGTTCTACTCGAGAAATTTATGTGATAACCATTTCCACTTATGTAAAAGTGAATCGTATTATGAAAAGAAGATATAATGAATGAAAAGAAGAACTTTTATTTTATTTTCTAATTTTCTCTTCAGCTATGATTCAGTCAGGCTACTTGTTTGAACAGGACAAGCTTGAGTCACATTTAGAATTACATGGCGTTCCTGGAACATTGAATTTGCAATTTTTTAACTGTAAATTTAATTCCACATTTTCATATTTGATAACTTTTCCTCCCGAAATTGACTATGTACTGTATTATTGACGTAATAATTTTTACTTTCTCTCTATCTTACAGGTAGAGAAAGTATGGTGATCGTCAAAAAAATCGAACTCGAGATTTTGATGAATTTTGACGTTTCATGACTTCCTGAATCCGAAAAAGTGGTTTTTGAATTTCTGTCTGTCTGTCTGTCTGTCTGTCTGTCTGTCTGTACCTCCAACTAGAGCCTAAACTATTTTACCGATTGAGCTGAAACTTGATATCTAGGGTTTTCATAGGGTTGCCCCGAGGGGTTTTTGGAATTGGATATCTACCCCTAAAATTAAGGGTAGTTTACTGAAGGGAAAAAAGAGAAAAAGTCGATTTTCTCAAAATCGGCTCTAACGATTTTGATTAAATTTCATTTATGAACATTAATAAATATTCCAAACAAAATGGCTACTCTCAATATTTCGGCAAAATGGCTTTAAGGGCTCCGGTCTGATGCGTAAATTAACATTTTTTATAATAGCTCCGAAACTATTTGAGATATGAAATTACTTAGCATTACAAATATGTATATATATTTATAATACAAATATTTTATTCGAAACATATTTTTATAAAATCAATAATTTTCAATCTATACGCAATTATATATATATTTTTAGCTTTTTGGACATTAAAGCTTAAGTATTGCGATCGTAAAAAAAACTAACCTGAAATGTTGATGGATTTCGACGTCTCATGACCCCCCGAACCCTAAAAAATAGTCTTTGCAATGCCGTCTGTCTGTGTGTCTATTAAAACTTAAAATTAAGGGTAGTTTACTGAAGGGCAAAAAGAGAAAAAGTCGATTTTCTCAAAATCGGCTCTAACGATTTTGATTAAATTTCATTTATGAACATTAATAAATATTCCAAACAAAATGGCTACTCTCAATATTTCGGCAAAATGGCTTTAAGGGCTCCGGTCTGATGCGTAAATTAACATTTTTTATAATAGCTCCGAAACTATTTGAGATATGAAATTACTTAGCATTACAAATATGTATATATATTTATAATACAAATATTTTATTCGAAACATATTTTTATAAAATCAATAATTTTCAATCTATACGCAATTATATATATATTTTTAACTTTTTGGACATTAAAGCTTAAGTATTGCGATCGTAAAAAAAACTAACCTGAAATGTTGATGGATGTCGACGTCTCATGACCCCCCGAACCCTAAAAAATAGTCTTTGCAATGCCGTCTGTCTGTGTGTCTATTAAAACTTAAAATTAAGGGTAGTTTACTGAAGGGCAAAAAGAGAAAAAGTCGATTTTCTCAAAATCGGCTCTAACGATTTTGATTAAATTTCATTTATGAACATTAATAAATATTCCAAACAAAATGGCTACTCTCAATATTTCGGCAAAATGGCTTTAAGGGCTCCGGTCTGATGCGTAAATTAACATTTTTTATAATAGCTCCGAAACTATTTGAGATATGAAATTACTTAGCATTACAAATATGTATATATATTTATAATACAGATATTTTATCCGAAACATATTTTTATAAAATCAATAACTTTCAATCTATACGCAATTATATGAATTTTTTTAACTTTTTGGACATTAAAGTTTAAGTATTGCGACCGTAAAAAAAAACTAACCTGAAATGTTGATGGATGTCGACGTCTCATGACCCCCCGAACCCTAAAAAATAGTCTTTGCAATGCCGTCTGTCTGTGTGTCTATAAAAACTTAAAATTAAGGGTAGTTTACTGAAGGGCGAAAAGAGAAAAATTTGGTTTTCTCAAAATCTGCTCAAACGATTTTGATTAAAATTCGTATCTAGGCGTTGATTAAGATTATAAATAAACTGGCTATTTTCATTTTCCTATGAAAATGATTTTTAGGGTACTTTACAGAAGCGTTAATTTCCGTATCTCCACAACTATTTGAGAAACTAAACAACTTATCATTGCAAAATTGTAGGACTATTAGAAATAAAAAACTTTTATTTGACATATATTTTTATAAAAGCAACAGTTTCTGAGATATTTGCAAATATATTAATACAATTTTGTGAGCTTTAGTTGTAAACATATACTACTTAAGTCTTAACGCAATAATTCTCCAATGCCATAGAGTAATTAAATATAAGTATCTAAAAAAGTATGTTATTTTTCCTTAAATCTCTTAGGAGAAATGTTTGCATAGCAATGATCTATCTCCATTTTAGACTCAATAGTCAATATTTACATTTTTTATTGGTCAAAATGTATAAATGAATAATTAAATATCAATGCGATGACTTGAAGATCTGCAACACCTTTTAAAATGTTAAAACTTTAACCAGAAATCGAAATTTTAATACGAAGTGTTGACCCTTGTGTAAGACATTAAACTGTTTGAAATGTTCTTAGGTGGATAAAGATGCGCCTCTTTTCTCATTGATTATATATCGTTGTATATTATTTTATGCGGGTTCTTATGTGGAGTGGTGATGATACAATGTACATTATTCCGTTCAGAAATCTTACGAGTTTATAGAAAGAGAGAGAAAGTCTGTGCGGTGCGCCGTACCATTTATTTCTCTAGTGATACTTTGCTTAAATTGACTCGGATTTTATCACAAAAAAAATTGTTCCTAGAAAAGCGTTAGGCGATTGTTCACTTTTCGTTTCTTAGTTTGTATAACCCTTTATAATCTATTTAATCTGCCAATGTAGGAACATTGTGGAAATCTCCTCGTCTTCTTTCAAAATCCGGGATTTGAACTTGAACTGTGCTTCCGATGTGATCTGGAGTGAACTTGGAATTACACATGCATTTAATTTATTTTCTAAATTCTCTTTGGATATACATACGTCTATTAACAGCAAGGTCTTTATTTTGCCGTAGATTTCAAAAAATCTTATATCCCTAAATGTCTCACCACAGACTCTCGGTGTTTGGTTCATGTTGGTTTCCTTTAGTTCCCTTCTCTTGGCTCCTTTCAGTGTTTAACACTTCCTGGTGTCCTTTAGCTATTTTCTCTTGGTTCCTGTCAGTATCTGACTCTTCCTGGTGTTCTTTAACTCTTTCCTCTTAGTTCCTCTCAATTTCTGGTCCTTCCTGGATTCCTTTAGCTCCTTCCTCCAGGTTCCCACCACTGTCTGGCACCATCTGTAATTTTCATCGTATTCACTCACCCCAACAATTACGTTAATGTTTTTCACTTATAACTTTGTCTAAGTCTTCTTCAATTTCAAGACTATCATCCACATCTTCAGGTAAGCATAACCATATTATACTAGACTTTTGATGAGGACAAGGTATGTAGCTCCTCATTATATAACTTCCTTCATTCCCGAGTAGTTTCATCCCTTTTTGGACCATATATCTTCCTAGACATCTTGTTTTCAAACACCCTAAATTTGTTTTCGTCATATCATTCAAGAGAACACGTTTCACACCCATAGAAAACAGCCAGTTGAATTATTATTTTATATAGTTTGAGTTTTATCAACCTTGAAAGCAGCCGAGGTGTCTACAAATTACTAACCAAGTAATAGCATTCATTTACAGACTGTATCCTATTTCTAGTATATACATAAATACAACTCTTAAAGCAACTAACATTAAATAAACCCATACTGCAACAAGCAGGTACCGTGCCAGAGAGACTGGGTCTTTCATCGGCTACCTACAGGCACTCGGGTGTGGTCCTGTTGACTAGTACGCCCCGTTTGACTACTTCCGTTATAAGTAATACACTGGGCTGGGCCAAAAGCCTACGTCATGAGCTTTCTCTTGGCGGTGGCCCAGAAATGGGTTAAACTCTGTGAGGCAGTGAGTTTAAAGGACAAGAGTAGCGTGATTGACCGTTGAGTACAGGACAATGATTGGCTGTTATTTATATCACTGGCTGTGATTAGCTGTTATTTATAGCACTGGTTCCATACAACGCTGTGATTTTCCACCCACTCCAAGTTTGATTTCCTCTTCACATCCGTAATTTACTGTTATTCCTGGTTTTTATGTGTTTTATTCGTGTCCAAACTTGTTCATTACTGTACTTTTTGATTTCTGACCAATTTGATCATTAGGCCTATTAGATTGTTTTTTATGTGTGGAGAGGGGTTTTTGGTGTGAGATTTTGGTGTGGAAGCTTATTTTATTTATTGGTGGTGGAGTGTCCAATATTGGGCACTCCTCCAGTGGGCCAGTGAGGGCGGGAGCATCATCTCTCAACGGCTGTCTAACATAAAGTGGGAGCCACTGCCAATGTATCCCTCTATTGTGATTCCACTTCACCCCTCAAAGTATGAAACCCTTTCCACATCCGTGAGAAAATTTAGTTATTTCCGTGCTTTGTATGTGTCCAAACTTGTCTGTCCCATTTAATTCTAATCCAATTTGAATTTTTGCCCTATTTGATTGTGTGCCTGTGGGGAGGGCTCAGGGTAGGAGTTTTTTATTTATTTATTTATTGGTGTGGGAGTTTATTTTGTTTATTGGTAGGGGGAGCGTGCAGTCTCGGAAATCTAGCACTCCTCCCGCAACGTGTTGACAATTCTGCCCTTGAGGGTCGAAGTTTCGAATCCCCGCTGAGGTGTACTGTCACTACTTCTCACTAAATGGTTTCTTTCTCCATCGCTCCACGTAAATGCTGGAACCTTTCTACTGTACTCCTCCTTATCCTCGCCAAAATTAGTCCATATTGGTAGGGCGTACTGGAGAGTGGGAAGAACTGCACCAGAGGGCACTCAGTCTAAGTGTCAAGCTCGGCCACTTCCGGAGGAAGTAAGGGGTTCAAATCCCTATTAGGTTTGGTAGGTCAACAAAATAAATACTTATATTTCGAACAGACGCTAATTACTTTATGAACGAGTGGAAAATCACTACCAGGATAAAACGCTAAAGTAGATGTTTAAACTCGTCACGGGCTGTGGAGTTACAACTCCATAGTTTGTTTTCAAATTAAAAGTTTGCGCGTGAGTCAGAATGTGGAAGTCCAATCTAATATGCCCAAAACCTTTGTATTTTAATGAGGAATAAATAGTGCACTTTGTTGGCATGGCTTTATTAAGAAGTGTATTCCAATTTTCTTTCACGCAAAATACGAGTACACTTCTTCACCTGCGTATAAATACGGTATACGGACTAAACATCAGAAAGTCACGGCAAATGTTAGTGCATTTGTGATGCTGACTGGTGAGTGTATTATTTTGCGGTGAGAACTGTACTGTGGTTCTGAACAGTTTAGAAAATACCTTGTTTAAAAGAAATTGTGGTCAGAATCTAGCAGATCACGGACTTGAAGTATTAATATATTTAATTTGTTTGGTAGGAAGAACACTTTAGAAAATACAAAAATTGTAATTTTGCAGTCAAAATTGGTCACCTGACTTGACGTACGAATATTTTAAATTTATTTGGTAAGAGGAACAGTTTTGAAAATTCACACATAATTTGCGGTCAGGTATCAGCTACGGATCACATGACTCTTGACGTGATTTTTAAATAGGTGTTTTCCAATCAAAATCCTACTATAGCTGTATTTTACCGTAAATCATAATCACGTCGTTAATTATCCAGAGTGGTTGGTTGGAGGTGGGAGAAACTTAGCCTGCCCGTACACCTAAGTCGTGGTATGATCAAATATAACGGTGTGACAGTAATCAAATAAAGATCCATGTCATCAGGATCTACACGTTGATTGATAACTAGTGAGAAAAATCACAGCGCTGTACTGAGCCAGTGCTAGCGTGTATTTTCTTATTTGAACATGTTTGATATAATCACCACCAAGTAATGATCTGGGTTTCCGGGGAATAATACCAAATTTTCTCACGGATGTGGAAAGGAGTTCAAACTTGGAGGGGTGGAAAATCACAGCGCTGTACTAAGCTGCTAGCTAACACTTTATGTTAAACAGCCGTTGAGAGAGGATGTTTCCCCATCCTCATGGGCAGAATTGGTGACACGTTTTGGGAGGAGTGCTAGATGCCCAAGATTGCACGCTCCCCCTACCAATAAATAAAATAAACTCCCAGACCAATAAATAATAAAAAAACTCCCCTCCTAACCATCCCTACAGGGACACACAATCAAATGGGGCAAAAAGTCAAATTGGCCAAAATCGAATGGGACAAACAAGTGTGGACAAATACAAACCGGGGAAATAACTGTAAATTTTCTCACGGTTGTGGGAAAGAGGTCAAGCTTGGAGGGGTTGAGTGGAATCACAATAGAGGGAGATATTGGCATTAGCTCCCACTTTATGTTAGACAGCCGTCGAGAGAGGATGCTCCCGCCTTCACTGGCGACACGGCGTGGAGGAGTGCCCAATACTGCACACTTCCCACCAATAAATAAAATAAACTCCCACACCAAACACTCCCACCCAAAATCCCTCCTCACACATAAAAACAAACAAATGAGACAAAAGATTAAACTGGAAAAAAAATCAAATTGGACAGGAGAGAACAAGTTTTGACATGAATAAAACACATGCAAACTAGGTATAACAGTAAATTACGGATGTGAAGAGGAAATAAAACTTGGAGGGGGTGTAAAATCACAGTGTTGTATGGAGCCAGTGCTATAAATATCAACAAATCTTAGCCAGTGATATAAATAACAGCCAATCACTGTCCTGTAATCAACCTTCAATCCTACTACGGACGAGTGATGGCGTTCGCAGCGTGGTGGGTTCCGGGCCTGTGAGTCTGGGCTCTTAGGGTTCTGGGTCTGTGGGCCTTGGCCTCACCGTTTATGTGGTGAGCCGCTTAAGCGTTTCTGTGCCAACATGGACAGTTATTGGTTCATGGGATAGAATATGGGCGCCTCCACTCGTACGCACGAGTAACAAGTAAATTAAATAGATACACTTATTTATACATTTTTGTGGAGTAAAATAAAACATAATTAACATGGTATTATCAAGAATAGCTTACAGTTGGGGAAAACTAGATATGCATTGAAGAAGGAGGCCAGATAATATAGTACCACACAATGCATAGGCAAATTGCAATCTTCTAAAGGCTTTTCGGTATAATAAAGAACAATGTAAAAACGTAATGGTGAAATAATTAAAAAAAAGGAAGGGGAATATTAATAGTAACAAGATGAACACCTAGTTTTTCCCACTTGTTTGCTCCACTTTTGGTTCATGCTAGTCCCGTATCTCACTTCACCCATAGTCAATTTGTTAGGTGAAAGCGTAGCTTACAGATTCATCATACAGACTAGAACTTCAGACCCATCTCATTAATTTATTTCTATGCCTACCTGGCTGGTTATGGTAATAACGGTGCGCGAAATAGTGTATATTAGGTAATGAAATAATACTAAACGAATACCTTTAGGTCGTAGAAGAAACACGACGTAACAAATCTAATGTTAGGTTCTTATATTTTTGTAGATTTTCGGCCATCACAAACTATCTTGTGAGATATTCCGTAGGGGTATCAATAGTTGCTCAAATAACACAGGTCTGCAATGAAAATTTTTTTTTAAATCTAAACACTGATTCTTATAGATTTTTGGGTGCTGATTTCAGTAAAAATAGTTACAAAATTCCATCACGTAACAGTTTTTGACAAACTCAATTTTTAAATTTTAATATTCAACCCTTATTGTGTATTAAGCTTCTAAGCAAAAAATTTAATATCTTAAATAAAAATAGCCTTCATCTGATCAAGGTGTATTATAATAAAGAGGTTTCAAATAGAGAGGGGAAGGAGGGATGGAAGGGGGGGTTATTTGGGAACAATGAGTGGCAGTGCCATGAGTCATAAAGATAATTTTAGAAACATGTTTACTGAGTTTCTTAAGATAGTGATTAAGATAACGTGATGATTCACTTCATTTGGTTTTCCCCTCTTCATATTAAGACTAAGGGATAAAAGTGATGATTCACTTCCTTTTTGTTTTCCCCTCCCCACTTTATTTCATTTCATTTCTTTGAATGTTTGCTCAGTTTCAACTCAATCTTTGAGAGACAAGGTTGTCACATACAGTGTAAAATCACTGCTCAAGTTTTTTTCCATCAGCTGTTGAGTTTTATTTGTGGTTTTAATCTGATTTTAAGTGTGATAAATGGCTTCAAGATCTTGTATTAATTCAGCTAACAGTTTTTGTTACATTTGTGGGGACTTTGTAGTAAAGAAACAACAAAGAAACATTACAGATTTTGTTGAAAAAGTGTACTATGCATATTTCGGTGTGAAACTTTGTGACCAGGATAAGTCGTGGGCCCCACATAAAGTGTGCTCTATATGTGTAGAAGAACTCAGACAGTGGTCAAAAGGTAAGAAACAATCTTTTCGTTTTGGGGTCCCAATGATCTGGAGGGAACCCCAAAATCACAGTGATGACTGCTACTTTTGTTCGTGTAACGTTAAGGGGTTCAATTTAAAAAATAAGAAAGACATTTTATATCCAAACCTTCCGTCGGCTATGCGTCCTGTACCTCATGGCCCAGGAATACCCATACCTACATCTCTAGATAAACTAGAGGAGATTCCCGATGACTCTGATAAGGAGGCCCATGATTTTGATGAAGAATTTCAAGATGTTTCAGAGAGCAGCAAGCCCAAACTTTTTTCACAGATTGAATTGAACGATTTAGTCAGAGACTTGGGTCTTCCTAAAGATTCTTCAGAACTGTTAGGATCAAGGCTAAAGGAAAAGAACTTATTGGCTCCAGGTACCTCTTTCTCATGGTTCAGAAACAGAGAAAAATATTTTATTCCATACTTTTCTCAAGATGGTGACCTGGTTTATTGTAGCAATGTCCCTGGATTGATGGTGAGGTTTAACATACAGTATGACGTAAACGAGTGGAGGCTCTTTATTGACTCGTCAAAAAGAAGCCTCAAAGCAGTGCTTCTCCACAATGGTAACAAATATGCTTCCGTACCAGTAGGGCATTCTGTGTACTTGAAAGAATGCTACGAGAATTTAGCCTTAATTCTCACCAAACTGAATTACAATGATCATGGATGGACTATATGTGGTGATCTTAAAGTACTTTCCATGCTTCTTGGGCAGCAGGGAGGTTACACTAAGTACCCCTGCTTCTTGTGTGAATGGGATAGCCGGGATAGAAGGCAGCACTGGGTTAAAAAGGACTGGCCATGTAGGGCTACATTAGAACCTGGAAGCAAAAATGTAGTAAGGGAAACCTTGGTTGATCCAAGAAAAGTCCTCCTGCCTCCTCTTCATATCAAGCTTGGTTTAATGAAGCAGTTTGTAAAGGCTCTCTCAAAAGAAGGAGAGTGTTTTAAATACTTGTGTAACAAGTTTTCTGGACTGTCAGAAGCGAAACTGAAAGAAGGTGTTTTTGTTGGTCCAGATATCCGGAAACTTCTGAAAGACGAAGTCTTTGAAACAAAAATGGAAGTTTTTGAAAAAGATGCCTGGAAAGCTTTCAGAGAAGTTGTAACGAAATTTCTTGGAAAAAATAAGGACCCCAACTTCAAGTTCATAGTGGAAAACATGCTCATCAAATTCAAGGACTTGGGTTGTTCGATGAGCTTGAAAGTGCACTTCCTGAATTCCCATTTGGACTACTTTCCCGAAAATCTTGGTGCTTTGAGTGAAGAGCAAGGGGAAAGATTCCATCAAGACATCAAGGAGATGGAACGCAGATACCAAGGCAGATGGAACATCAACATGATGGCAGACTACTGTTGGATGCTGTACAGAGAAGAGCCGAAAGCTGTCTACAAGAGAAAAAGCTCAAAAAGGAGCTTTGAGGATAAAAGAAAAAGGCAGTATAAGGACTTGTAAGTCTTGGTAAGTGTTGAGAATGGCTTAGCTTTATTTTTTTTGTAAATAAAACTATTATTTAATTTTTTTTAATAAATAAGTTTTAACCATTATACATAAACTGAGCCCTTTTTCTATATTTTGATATCCAATTTGTGAAAAATCCTTACGTGATAGAGAAAGTCGGAGATCATTTTTGAAATCAGCACACCAAAAAACATAAGAATCACCCATTACATAAAAAACAATTTTCAACAACCCAAATTTTGCAGGCCTGTGTAATTAATGAAGCTTACTAGGATATCTGGCCTGCCCTTAATCCCCACTTCGTGTAAGCACCAAATGAAGAACAATTGAGAGGCAAAGCAAGGTGCAACAAGGAGTCATGGAATATTCCCAACTGTCTTGGTCCAATAGATGGGAAACACATCTGTCAACAGTGCTCTGGCCAACAATTCTGGGGCAAAAAACTTGAATCATTTACCATCACTTTCTAAAGATATCATGGTTTCTTCAGAACTGATTATGCTGTTTGCCACAATCGATGTTGGTGCTGTTGTTGGTCAAAGCAGTGATGGTGGTGTGTTTCGTTCATCTAAGCTAGAGCATTGTCTTGTAGAAAACAATCATATCATTCCTACCCCCCTATTCTCGACTTACTTTAAGTATTACAAGGCGGATTTTCAACTATAGGTTATCTCACACACGTAATATCATTAAGTGTGATTTTTGACTGATGGATTTGAAATGGTGTATTTTTGAACAAACGAATTTAGTGTTTGCCAGATCACTTGAATGTGATAGTAGGTATACAAACAGCTTGTGTGTTACATAATTTAAAAGAATTAGAGATGGACCCATGTAAATACCTGACAATTTTTATTACAAACAACCCCATATTAGATACATTAATGATGATCGTACCACTTGAGCACAATCAATTTGTTGTAGAGATAAACTGGTAAATTATTTTGTTAATGTTTTTCCTGTACCTTACCATTGGGCTCACATAGTTGGTGATGCAGTGCAGGATTGTGCCACAAAATAGATGGAGGCAAGGGTTATTACACAACAACATTGGGTACTTTACATTATTTAAAATAATTATTAGTGTGTAGTGTGTAATAAATAGATGCTTTTTTTTAAACGTTACATTAAGTTATGTGGTTATTTTTCACTCACAATAATTATTAATTACAGTAAGAAGTTGTTTAAACAGTAGAAACATAAATAACACGTGTGTCGTGCATAATATATATTTATGAAATGAAACCGCTGCTAATATAGTAAAATGATGTGGTATTTACCACTTGATTTGCATTCAACATAAATGGCATGCCAAGATTTGTCTGTAACATTTTTCTGTGAATATATTTTAGCCGAAGGAGCGTACGGACATTGACATATTGCTACAAATTAAACGGATTTTATGTTATTTTCTTCAGCAGCCATTTTACATAATTGTTCCTGCACAGACACACAAAGCAAGTGAAGAGCTTGGTATACTGGTTATAAACTATTTAATTCAACTCTTTATGCTCTACAGAAGCAACTGTTGTTTACATTGAGTTTTAGTCACACTACCATTTACAGTTGCACTCTGTGTGTACACCCTCTAGGAGACGGACAGCATTTCATGTTTATATATTATTAGGAATAACATACTTACCTTAATTATGTCAATGTTTTAATCAAAATCTTCACCATGGTAGCCCAACATTTGATAATTGGAATGTATAATGATTTCCTCAACGCCGAGTAAAGTGCCATTTTTTAGCTTCTCTATGCTACCAGCCCTTATTCTGAAATTTTTATGATTGTAACTGTGACAAACATGGTACAATTTATATAAGTATTGAACACAATCACATCTATAATATATTTTCTTATATACCTGTCTATTAAACGTTTAGAAAACTAATCATTTTTCAGTAAGATTATTCCTAAAATCGCTTTATATGTCATCAGGTTTTATCTAACATTTTATTAGCAAAGGTGGATATAATGTATGCACCTGGGTAATTATTGCAAGTGTTAAATGGTTAATCTAGTTCATGTAAATCATTAGCATATGAACTGTGACATTTAAATGTTATAAACAAATGTGCTCTGTCAAATATGTGTACGTAGATATCTATAAAGAGATCATTGCTGATCAGCCATAGTTAGTAAAATAGTGGCCTAATTCCCCCCACCCCCTTTCTCACCCCTCTATTTCCTCTCCCACCCGCCTCGATGGCATAGTTAACTAACGCGCTAATTTTATGTTGAGCTTCACTGCCGAGGACGGGGAAATCAAGGTTCGAATCTCTCTCGTGGTTTTCCTAAATGGTTTTTCCCTCTCCCTCCACGCAAATGGGGGTTCACTTCTTCTATATTAAACCTTCCCAATTCCTAACTTATCACCGTAATTAGTACTTAAGTGTATAGCCCGAACGGGTAGTAAGACGCGGTGCTAAGTATAAGTACAAGTATTTTTCCTCTCCCACCCAAAGGATGATATGACGGGAGGATTAGTTTCCTTTGGAAATATTTTGAGAGTAATAAAACCTCTTGTGATTCCTGTTTTTTCTTTTGCCTTCGATAAGTAAAATGGACATGTTAGAGTGAATTATTAACAATACACCACAGTTCAAGTCTATGTAACCACGCCGCGTGTGTTTACTATTGTTGGACCTAGCTTCAAGCCAATTGACGTATGTAGGGTCATAAATAAGGACTTTAGGATGGAGAGCCAGTAAGGACAATCTACTTAATATTAACAACCGACATGTTTGCCAATCATATATTTCAGACCCTAAGCTTATTCTTTATAAATTAGACTACATTCATTGACTAACGACATCACAATATAGTATATGTACTACTACTTCTACAAGTGCCGTTTAGTAGACGTCAAATCCAATCTACTCTTGTATAATTGGGCTCCACTTACTTCTTTCCCATAGGAAATCCTGAATGACCACTCAACCAGATGGTCCAAACTAGGGGTGAATATCTAAGGAGTAGTGACACTGCACATTTGATGTCAACAATAATTAATACGATAATTAATTTGTTTTGTATGTGTGAGAGGAACATTAAATCTTGAATATAAAACATTTTAAAATGTAATCAAAAGCAAACCTTCATCAACGTTCTCAAAATGTTAGCAATCCAAGTGATTACATTTTTGGAGAATATTCGTAGCTTAGGTTGCGGGTGGGAGGAGGGTGTGGATTAGTGTCGAGCCTATGAAGTGCATGTCAACATATCTCCCCTGCATAATTAATTAACTTTAATATTACATTTTCAAATAATACTTAATGAACTTTAATTATGCTCTCATAGATTGTGGTGAGCATTGATAGGCGTGCAGAATTATAAGTTGAGCTATCATTCCCGTTGGTCACTGTCAACAGGAAGATCAGGGATGATATATTGAGTTGAATGTGATGAGAGTGATTTTCGAAATTTAGTTTTTACCGTTTATAATACTGGGTGAACTATCTCTAATCTACTCTTATCATTAATTAATAAAAACTTGTATTGAATGCATTATATAAATAATATTATATTTTAGATATATGAAAATAGGTATTTCATCGACATTTTGAAATAATTAAAACTAATAAATGAAATATTTTTTAAAATTTATTTTTTATATTTTTTAATCATACTCTCAATTACAGCACAAGTCATAAAACATTTCTGACTTGAAATGCCATTTATTCTTAAAATTTAAGTTTTTTTGACAGAGATTATATGCCTACATAGCATTTGTACTCAAGATTTACCCAAAGACACAATGGGCAGCTGTTAACACACAATAATCTCCGATCGCTGAAGCTCCGCACATAAAAATAATAATGTAGATATTCTGACTGTAGCTGAAACAGTAATAACATATAATTAGTATCTATAGGCTAAAATACTATTAATAATAGTAATAATAATATTATATTCATATTTTGAACCCACACCAGTAGATAATCATACAGTAGTAATATCACTGACATTTAGTCTAGTTTTACACTTACATGGCTAAATTCAATTAAATATATTAAAGTAACTAAATATTTGTGAATAAATGTCAAACATTAAAAAAAATAGTAACTATTAATAATATTTAATAAAACTAAAATTATATAAAGATAATAATATAATAATATATATATAATAATACATTCTTTTCATATTTTATATAAAAAATTACAATTTTTAATATTTTTTTACTTACAAAATTTACTAATCAATATATATTTATAGACAAATTAAGTTATTTCAGCGTTAAAAAGTCAATAATCCTCAAAATAAAATATAATTTATCACTCACCATGAGTGGAAATTCTCCATATTCTGCTAGACTGCCACCAATAATCTTCTGGAATCATATTCCTGGATGATTTGATTGTTTCATAATTCCACCATTAATATTTTTCCAGATTATCCAAAGATGGCTTTTCTGAAGGTTTGTCCTTTCCGCTCCGTTTGGTTTTCCAGACATCCAAAGATGGCTTTTCTGAAGGTTTGTCCTTTCTACTCCGTTTGTTTTTCCAGACATCCAAAGATGGCTTTTCTGAAGGTTTATCCTTTCTACTCCGTTTGTTTTTCCAAACATCCAAATATCTTTTTTCTGGCGGTTTGTACTTGCTATTCACTTTATTTTCCCAGACGTCCAAATATTTATTATCTGATGCCTTCATCGTGTCAGGCTCATATATTTTGCTTGGCTTTAGGTTTGGTTGATCTAATTGCTTTCCTTTGGAAATATCAATGATTTTCCAAAAATCTTTTCTTGAATGATCAACCTCTTTACCATATCCTGTAAAGTGCAAAAGAAGATATTTGTCATAATTGTATTATATAATATTTTTATAGTATATTATTATATAAATAACCACATACTAAATTTAAATATTTTAACAATATAATTGTATATGTTTAGTAATAGTTTTTTGACCTCATAAAAACATTTCATGGTGTGAACCAAAAAGGGAACTATTCCGACCGAGCGGCCACTGCCACTAGCGATGAAAGTGCCAACATTTAAGTATAGAGGGTGTATTGTGGTCAACACAACTAGTGCTTGTGCCGTTAATCTCAGTCTTCTAAGCTTGAGCTGTTACTTATTTATCAAAGTTGCTCCTCATTTGTCCTCACGATGCTGAGTTTGAACACGTTTAATACCCACTGCTTCACATAAGTTTTTTGGTGGCACTGATGACTAAGCCTGGGACCTTTGGATTTATAGCCAAGATTTCTAACCACTAGACCACATAAATTAAAATCCTTGAAAATACCATTAAGGATCCCAATTTTACAGCCCATGACCAAGTTACTTAATATTTAACTCCAATGTACACCTTAAAAATGATTTGGAAGTGTGGGGGGTACCAGTGTTAAAACAACAAGCAACATAAAATATGCTATCATAATGTATTTATTTATTGTATGGCGTATATCTGCAGAACCTTGATACAATTAATTATGCAAAAGATAAAATACGGAGACATAGTATGATACAGATATAAAAAGCAGATAAACAATATTATTAAAAATCGTAGACGTATTATCACCATGGATAACGTCACAGTTGGATGGCCAACAAACGCAGCCAGTTGACGGCTGAAGGCGTGGTATCGAAAAAGAACTTCTTGGTTCCTTCATAGTTTCTGATTGGACAGTCATGTATCATGTGATACACTGACTGTTCCAAATCCCCGTACTCACATGAGAAGTTGTTAGCCATTCCCAATTTATATTGCGCTATCAGTTGTGATAATTACCTTAAGATTTAAAAAAATCAACTGCCAAAACTATTTTTAGAACTAAAGTGCAATCATAGAAAAGTCACTTAAAAAATACAATAAATTATTATATTTCTTTATTTCGACTAAAAGTTCAAATTCTTTATGCTATTTCAAGAAAAAATATTTATCTAGAAGAAAAACCTTTTGCCTGCTTGATTCGTGTTGATAAAGCTATTTTCGACTCTTCGTGTGTCATTGAAAATCCCATTCTTTGAGATGATAATAGGTAATGTGTTGATTGTTTGTGTGTTCTGAAGTATATTTATAGACGTGTTTTTAGCCAACTGATTCTTTTACCCAGAATAATCAGAAGCAGTCTAAACTCCATTCATGGTATGAATTACTCTCTGAAAGGTCTTTTTTTCTTACCAATATCCTACTATATAATAGATTTCTGGTAGGAAAAAAGGCCTTTCAGAAAACAATTCCTACGGTGAACAGACTTTAGCTTGTGCTTGATATTTTCCAACGGCCTCTAAACGTGTTACTAATTATATATTTAGCTGAAATACAGATTATTTACATCACCCTACATAGGTGGTTGTATTGTCTAACAGGTCTCAAGTATGGTGTACTGGAAAGCCAATTTCCGGAAAATTTGGGTTCGAATTCATATTGGGTGTACTGAAGGGGGGTTTCTACATGGTTTCCTACTCTCCCTTAAGTAAATCTGGCTACATTTCTCTAAAATTCATCCTTCTCTAATCTAACCCACGTAGCGTAATTAATTATATGTAAAATCCTAAAGGGTACTTAGACATGTTGAAAACCAAAATAAATTAAAATAACATACAAATGGGCTGGAAAGGACAAGCATTCAGGAAAGCCATCTTTGAACTTCCTGGAAAACCATTAAAGGTGGAGTTATGAAACAATCAAATAATTCTTAAATACGATTCTAGAAGATTATTGCTGGTAGTATAGCAGAATATGGATAGTTTTATTTCATAGTGAATAGTAAATATATTCTTTTTAGAGTATTGTTGACTTTTTGAGGCTGATGTGATTAATTATATTTATATGTTTTCTAATCAGTAAAATTTGTAAGTATAAGAAAAGATTAAGAATGATTATATTTGATATAAAATATAAAAATAATGTACTATTATTATTATTTTTATAATTATTATGATTATTACTATTATTATTATATTATCATTATTCAGTTGTTGCTTGCCATGAGTGGAGGTGTTTTTACGGATCTCCGCAAGTGACCTCATTCCATGTGCTGAGTGTTGTGTTCTGTGTGAGTTTGCCTATCCTTGGGCCTTGTGAGTCAATATTTAATTCAATATGCCGGGCAGTGAGGACAATTGTGCTAAATGCTCCCGTGCATTATTTGACCGACAAAGATTCATTTGGTGTTCCGGCCCTTGTAGAGCAAGGTTTCATCTTGACTGCCTCAAAATTAATGAGACAGAATATGAGCTTTTTTTAATGAAAAGTGGGGTATCTACTTTCAAGTGTGACCCATGTACTAAAATGGCTAAAGCTTAATTTGTTGACGATACCCTTACAAAATCTACCTCTGCATCCGTTCTCCCAGCGTGGCCGCAGAAGCCGCTTCAGGTAAAGAAGTATTTTGAGGAGCTACTCAAAGCTCCATCAGCTGACTGGGAAGCAGTTACGATACAGCTGTTAAATTCCCTAATTAGTATGGTCTACGATCTGTCTACTCAGGCAAAAGATCTGAGCAGCGAAAACGCTGTGCTTAAGTCTCAATCTTCGGAGCTTTTAGCTTTCAGGATCCCGGTTTGTTTGGTTTCAGTCGGAACTCAATGCTCCTTATCTTCACAATATTCTATTCCAAATGAATCTTCCACATATACATCTCACCTATCTAAATCACTGAATTCACCCAAATTAACATTTATCCAAGCTTTAACTTCTAATAAAAAAACGCTCTGCTGTTGACTCTAAGTCTGTTGTGCAATCACCAACTGGGCCACAGTCTGCGTCAGCAAGCGCTAATGAAGGTTTTATGGTTGTGTCGCGTCGTAAAAACAATTCAGTGAATTCTAACGTGCGCGAATATCCGCCGGCGCAGCGCTCGCGTGTCAGAAAATTGCTGACTAGTAATAAGACAGCCACCGACCTACAAACAGTGAAAAAAGTTTTTAAAAAAATCTCCATTCATTACTCTTTTTTCTCCTGAAGTATCTTCCCTGGCCATTCAATCTTATTTGACTAAAGAACTCAACCTTGATTACCTTGTCTGTTCAAAATTGAAAACTAAATTTAACTCATATTTCTCCTTCCATATTTCTGTCAAAGAAAATTATTTTCCCATAAAAAAACAATGGTGATATTTGGCCGTCTTGCTGTCTTATTGCACCTTACTATGGGAAGTTGCTGCCAGAGTAGATAATCTGTGAGGAGTCCCCCTGTGTGTCTGCCCCTGTAAAGGATGCTGCTGCATCTGACCTAGGCTCTCAAGAGGATTCAGCTTGAACCCCACTCGTGACCATCAATGGAGGTCTGGAGGCTACCTCCCAACCCATCTCCCAGTGAATAATAGTGATGTTTTATTATATTATCAAAATGTTCGGAGTCTACGAACCAAAGAAAGCAAATTATTTTCAAATATTTGTTTGAATCAATTCTCTATCATTTGTTTGGTTGAAACTTGGCTCTCTAGTGAGTTTGTTAATGGAAATTACTTTCTCCCTAACTAAAATGTTTATAGAACCGATAGATTATATGATGAAGCTACTGTCTCAAGGGGTGGTGGTGTTCTCATTTCTGTTATTGATACTATTTCTGGTGTGGTCAGGAGAACTGACCTAGAGAATAATATGGAATGTCTCTGGATTGAAATCCGAACATTTGATCACCAAAAACTGTTAATTGGGAACATATATCTTGCTCCCCAAATAACAGTCGAAGCATTTAAGAATTACTTTACATTTCTTGAAGGTGCTTTGGTTAACTATCACTATCGAATAATACTATTAAGTGATTTTAACTGCCCCAAAAATTGATTGGAAACATCATCATGCTCAAAGCATTTCGCTTTTCTACGTTAAATTAAAAGCTACCCAACTTCTTGCTTCGACCAACATAATAGGATTAGAACAAATTAATGAAGTTGATAATGACACTAAACTCCTTGACCTTGTTTTTGCTAATTTTCACCACCCCTTAGTAAATCATAGCTCTTAATCACTAATGAATATTGATTTAACTTATCCACCCTTATTTATTTCACTTGATGTACCTATTGCTACTAAAATTAATGACACCCCCACCACATATATTGATTATGCACGTGGTGATTACCTTAATCTTTACAATGACCTAGCCACTGATGATTGGTCTTGTGTTTATTCTACTACGAATGTTAATTGGCCTGTAGATAATTTTACCAATTTAGTCCAAAGGATAATCAAAACGCATATTCCTCAAATTACCATTCTTCATTCACCAAATCTCCGAATTGGTTTTCTTCTACTCTTAAATACTATATTACGAAGAAAAACAATTTTTTACAAAAAGTATAAACTAACAAATAATGGTGTATTTTTTCACAGTTTTCTCACTTTCGTAAATTAGTTAAAACTACTTTGAATATAGACAGAGCCAATTGGATGAACTCAATAGAAAATAGTATTGAATGTAAAACCAAGTAATTTTGAAAAATTTGTTAAAAACAATCGTGTTAATAAAGTTACTCCGTCTAACCTAGAAATTAATGGCAAGATTATAACGGATCATGTATTAATTTCTAATCAGTTTGGGACCTACTTTCATTCCGCTTATAATTCAGCCCTTCCTGCTTCGTTATTAAAATTAGCGTGCCCTTGTATCAATGCCACATCACACCCTTGGATGTTGCTAATGCTATAAAAACATTGAGTTCTTGGCCAGATGAAATTCAAAGTTTTATTGTTAAAGGCTGTACCAGCATTTTTAGCTCTTTGTTAGCCTATATCCTTAACATTAGCCTGTCAAATGAAACTTTTCCTCTTACATGGAAACAATCTGTTGTAAAAAGGGGCAAAAAAATTCTTGTAATTATATACCAATTTCCCTCTTAAACACTTTCTCCAAAGTATTCGAGAAAATCATACATGAGCATACTTTCCACCACCTTAAAAATAAACTTTCAGCTAATCAACATGGCTTTATAAAAAATAAAGCTACTGTCGCTAATTTAGTAGAATTTCTTGGGCATGTTGCCCCTCAAGTTTCTGCCCAAGGTCAGGTTGATGATATATATTTTGACCAAAGTAAGGCATTTGACTTTTCATCATAGTATTATTCTCTCTAAGCTTGGTAATTTTGGACTTTCTCACTCATATGTAAATTGGTTCAGCAGTTATTTGCATCAAAGATCATTAACTATTAAAATTGATTCACACACCTAAAATACATTTTTAGCCCACTGTAGCATACCACAGGGTTCTAATTTAGGTCCTCTTCTCTTTAATGTGTGTATTGATGACATTGGTAAATATTTGAACTCATCTAGTTATTTAATCTTTGCTGATGATGTAAACTTATTTAAAATTATCAAATATATTGCAGATTATATAGATTTACAAAATGATGTAAATGGTATTCTACAATGGTCTTTTGAAAACGGAATATCTGTTAATAAATTTAAGACCAACTCTATATCTTTTACTAGGAAATCTAAACCTTTCTTTTTTACTTATAATTTGGGCAATGAAAACATAGTTCGCACCCTTTATATTAAAGATCTTGGTGTTCTCGTGGAAAACAAACTTTTTTTCCACTATCATGTCGTCCATGTAATTTCACAGTCATTGAAATTACTTGGACTTATTAAATGTATTACGTCATCATTTAAGAAAGTTGACTGGATTTTATGACTGTACTACGCACTGGTTAGATCTAACAAGGGGAGGCCACGACGTTCGGATCACGGATTATCTTTAAACTTTGTACCCTTTTAGAAGTCCATTAGGACAACATAATGTACAAGTACTAAGGCGTACTACTTAGGCGTTTTCGAGAAAATCGCAAGAGAAGTTTTACGCGTCGAATATGTACTAATGCGTTGCGACAATGAGCACGATATGGTGGCGGTCGAGTGGTTAGCGTTCCAGCTCCGTAATCTCTAGATAGCTGGATCGAGTCCCGCTCATCTTTTTTTTTCAACACTGGTCATATTCTTTCATATATATTACAATTCAAAGGTAATATAATGAAAAAATACGTGTATTTGCATGAACTTTTATTGAATTTCCAATGTTATTTGGCTGTTTACTAATTTTTATTACTACAACAAATATTATATTTATAATTATCGACAAGTAAACGACCAAACGCATAAAGTTTTCCTGAAAATGTATGCCTGTCGTGATTTGCGAAATCCCTCATACCTGAAATCGGGTAAGGTACCCGGAACTGCTTTGCACCTGGACGCTTTGACCTGCAGACACAGGTTTGAAAGGATAAGGGGAGGGCCAGGCTTTGAAAGCCCAAGTCAAACATTGATAAATAAAGGTGTGAATAACTTTATTCAATAATACAATGAGTTACAATATGTCAGAATATATTACCTTTAAATTGTAATATATAGGAAAGAATATGACCAGTGTTGAAAAAAAAAAGATGAGCGGGACTCGATCCAGCTATCTAGAGATTACGGAGCTGGAGCGCTAACCACTCGACCGACACCATATCATGCTCATTGTCGCAACGCATCAGTACATATTCAACGCGTAAAACTTCTCGTGCTTTTTTCTCGAAAACGCCTAAGTAGTACGCCTTACTACTTGCACATTATGTTGTCCTAATGGACTACTAAAAGTGTAGAAAGTTTAAAGATAATCCGTGATCCGAAAGTCGTGGCCTCCCCTTGTAAGTTAGAATATGCTACTGTTGCTTGGAATTCCATTACCTTAACTAACTCTCCTAGGTTGGAAAACGTTCAAAGAAATTTTTTCGCTGCGTCCTATGATAAATACTTTAGTAATCGGATTTATTATGATTATGACAGAATTCAAAACCTCTTAGTGCTCGAAATTATCTTCTCGCGTGGACTTTATTGTGATGCCCTTTTTGTTTTTAATATTTTCAATAACAAAATTTCTTGAAAATTCGCCCTTTATCATGTAGGCGTTCATATCCCTTCTCATGCTTCTCACTTTCCAAAATCAATAGCTCTTAAAAGATAAGCCATATGGGTCGTTGTATCTATAGCGCCAATTCTAGATTTTTCGGTTTTGACTTCTATCATAAAAGAAAAGCTAAACTCAGGGAGTTATTTAAGGAAATCCCATATCAATAATTTATCATGTTGAGGTTCAGCCTATAATATTTAAATTTACAATATTCTGATTTGTTTTTTGCACATTGTTACTGCTTTTAACCACTCTTTAGTTACTTATTATTATTGCTATTTTTTACTCTTATCATTATTAATTACTTTTTTTCGTAACTATTCATCAGTATATAAAATTATTTAGCCATTTTTGTTTATCTTATTTTCTCATGTAAATATATGTATTTGTAAGGTACTTGTGTGCTTTTCAGTGCTGGTCTGCTATAAGTCTTACGACAGTTGGCCACCACTATAGTAGAGGAAATTGATATTGAATTGAAATTATTATTATTAATAATAAAATATTAGTAGTAACTTAATTTAATATTCGATAGTAATTCACAAATATTTAGTTACTTTAATATAACTAAATGAATTTAGCTTCGTATTTACGTTTCAAGTTATTAATGAAAACAATTATTAATAACCCTGTCACTGTAAAACTAAACAATATGATCTCGATATTACGATATTTTTCCGCTGGTGGGGGTCAAAGTATGAATATAAGATTATTATTAATAATATTTGAGCCTACAGATACTAACTAAATGAAATTAATATGTCAGTTACAGTTAGATTATTGAGACAATTTTATTAGTGGAGCTTCAGCGATCGGGATTTGGGTGCTAACAGCTGGCCATTGTCTTATTGGGCGAGTCAGGAATACAACTACCATGTAGGCCTACAAGCTCTGTCACAAAAAAAATAAATAAAACTCTTCAATTCTAAGGATAACCTGCATTTCAAGTCAGAAAACTTTTATAACAGATGCTGCAAATGAAGTGCAAGTGTGTTTAGAAAAATATGGAAATTAAATTAATGACTTTTATTTTATAATTTAGAGTTCTTGGTTTTATTTCCTTCATTTTTATCTTATAAAGCGCAATCTTCAAAATTTATTATTGAAAAATTAGCTTTACAATGAATATAGCATACGGTTTTTGGTACATAAAAAAATGTATTGGAGAACAAAGGACGTTTCTTAAAATCGATGGGTTTCTGAAATATCAAATTGACTAAGAGTTAGGGGAAACTGTCAAAAATTAAGCTGACAGCTCATACAAATTAACTTATAATCCCCTACTCTCACTTTAAACACTCCTACTTACCCATTTGACAAAAGATTTGAAATCGTACTCAAAGGCTGTCAACTATTACTAGCTGTTGCAAGATTGAAGAAGGTTGTGCTAAACTCTATTAGAGCGATTTATTTTAGCAGAGTAAAATAAATTTTAACTTATTGTGAGTTTAATTTGTGTTATAAGTATCATATTAAAATTAGGACAAACCCATATCAAGACATAGAATATCAAGTATTTAAACTTATGGTCGCATTTAATCTAATACATCTAAACATGTATAATAATACAGTCCCGTCTGACTTCTTTAGATCCCTTCTCTCTACCCCTACATAAAAAATAAACGTTTTATATAAAATACATTGACATATGAGGTCCACTTTTTTGTGAACTCCTCTTTGAAAATTTAGATATTTATGCCCTGGCCATTGTCAAACAGTATAAGGCATCAGACTAAAAATATATATACTTTAAAAATGACACCAGAAGAGCAAATCATGAGGTTTCACCAGGTAACCTTCGTTTAACCTAAAAGGTATCAAGCTTACCTTGCAATACTCCACTATGATATAGCATATAAGATGTGACCCTAATGTAATCCTTCAAATTAAGAGTAATATCTTTCAATAAAAGCGAATAGTATGGACTAAACATTTCTGATATCATCTAAGGTCACATTATTTAAGGTGTTAGTACTACCTATCTTTTAAAAAATACCCCAAATGTGAACAAATCCTAAATACACAAGCCCATGCTATGTTTGAGTTTACAATTTTTCTTAGTTTTTGGAATAACCATGCCAACGATCATTTGGTCCAAGTGAAATGTATCAAACTTCTTTTGCAGTCAAGCTTGACTTTGAACCTAAGGGTAATTGTTAGGCTCTATTTTCTTATAAAACAACTAATCATGTTAGATTTAAAACAAAAAGAATGCACAATTTTTCAATAACTACTATATTTTATGAAAAGAATAAATATATTATATAATAATGAATAATTAATTATATATACTCATAAATATATCGATAAGATATAATAGTATTGATGACATGAATACTTTACTTGTGAAATATTATTGAACCTAATAAAATATAATATAGAAATATATGCGTGTCATTGAAAAGGATGTGTTTGTATCCTATCACAGAAAGGTTTATGCCTGAAGACCATTTTCAATAGCCAGTAAATTTCTTAAGTTTTAATTGGTATATTTGCTAAATAATTCACTTTATTACTGTACAAATATACAGATTAAAAAAAATCACTTAGTTTATTTCTTTATTGCTTAAATAGTAACATTAATTTATTTTAATCAACGAAATTTTTAATTAAATTGAAAGGAAAAACAGATTTTCTAAAAGAAATGTCTGCTCCTCATCTGAAACACCCTCGTACCTTACAATTGAGGCCCACTTCCTAGTTAAAGAAATACTGGTCTAAGATATAAAGTAGGTGATAGCAAAATATTTATATTACCTTCTCAAGTCACCACAAGTGTATTTATTGAAAATGTTTTAATCTTCACTTGTTTTAAGGCATTAGGCGCTCTCTAGATGTAAAAAATAAATAAAAAGCTCAAGATTCACATCTTCAGATTTCCTTAAGTAATTATGCCAAGTTTTTCTTTTATGTATCTTGGTTTTGGAAGTCTAGCACTAATACATATTCACACACACACACACACACACACACAATCAAACAAACATACATTATATTTTATTTATATTAATTCATTCCAACACATTATTATATTATAATATAGAGAATCTTAGGAGAAAATAATCTCATAAATTAAAATACCTTCCTACCTTCAATTGAATCCAAATACAAAGTAAGTGTCAGTAATATAATTATCTTCATGATAAGTAGTTAAAATATTAACTTTGAGAATCAATCAGAATAGTTAGTCTTCTTTGAACGATGTTGTGCAACTAGGAATATTTCTTACTAAAAAATATTATGTGTGTGTATATATATATATATATATAGTTATGGAGTTGGTAAGAATTAGTCCAATCAATAATATTTGCGGATGTATTAGTGGTCTTATTTCTATTCATTAAACCTTCCAATCTTTTAAAAACAGGCCATATCAATTATTATAATGACTGACTTCCAGAGGAAATGAGATAGTCGACAAATATTTTATTTTTAGATAGCTAGTAAATAACTTGAGAATTATAAACTTTTCAGCATTTTCGGGTCCATGAAACTTTGAACTTTCTTCTGATTCGAGCCCAGACTGAAAACTAAAATAAGGTTGGCAGGCTAGAAAAGGTAATAAGTTTGCTATAGCCAGAAGTCTAAGAAAGCAAATTTAAATTAGTCTGCTGACATTACTTGAAATATTAAATTGTACAAAATTTATACATTGAGACATAATATCGCTAATCAGCTGCTGCTTACTGTTATTGGAGACACCAGATCAATTCCTGTCTTGGACGAAGAGTTCATAAATAATATAACTGGGGCCTCCACTTAAATAGTTATTAATATTTACGAATAGAGGATGTTATGTGGTCGGCGAAAAGATCCTTCTAGCCATTAACTACAGTTTTCTAAACCAGAGCTGATATTTATTTATTCAATCAGTTCTCCATCTATTCTCATGAGGCTGAGTTTGACCCCGTTTTAGTTCCACTGCTTCGAAAATAAATTTTGCACCGGGGATCGAGCCCAGGACCTCTGCTCCAGAGCCAGGAACTCAGACAACTAGACCTTTCTATAATCCTTATATATCAAAATATTTCTAAAAACTGTGTTTAAATGTTTATTGCTATTGTTTTAGTTTAGCTAAATTATATTAAAATATTAATATATATTATTATTATCATCATCATTAGCACCGCGTCTTACTATACGTTCGGGTTACACGCACTTACGCTAATGTGTAATTGGTAGGGTGATTGTGAGATGAAATGGAGGACCTACAGTTTAACGTGGAATCCGAACCATGGTGGAGGCCTGGCATTCCATACATTCCCAAGCTCAAAACATATAAACTCGTTATATTTTGTATCTACAATCTGAAGATAAAATAGAAGACAATTTAAAAACATATAATGGCTTCAATACTAGAGGCTGTGCGCCAGAATAAAGTTATTTTAGTGAAACTGAACATGAAATTATAAAAATATCTGAAATACCACCTATGAAAGTAGACCAGAATAACCTTGATATATATTCGAGAAATGTTGATATCAACATGTAAAGAAACTTTCAGGGACTGGCGCTAAAAGAATAACATAAGGACCGGTGTCGTTGCATTTTTGCAACATCCTATACTATTCTAAATAATAATTAATCTTAAACACATGATTTAATACAAAATATTATTAAATGAGTATTTAAATAGTTTTGTATTCTATAAAATTTTACTAAAAAAATAATATAAAGTTAAACTGTTTAAAAAACATTGCTTATTATTAGAAAAAAATAACAAAATATTGTAAGGTATTATTTAATATTTTACTGCATTATACAATTACTGAATACTTACTTCAACATTATTACTATATTATTTTATTTTAAACATACGGTGGTAATGAGCCAGACCTATGACATCATGACTGGCATCGTTGCGTATTCACAACATTCCTGCATGGCACCAATTAAAATTCACGTATCACAGAAAAAAAATTTTTTTTCAAATGTTTAATGACATAATACTGGGCAGCAAGAACTAATTAAGGAATACTGGAAGGGTATCCGATCTAATTACCTTTAATTTAAAAAAAGAACACAACAAAATTATGTATGTTGTAAAAATACAACAACGCCAGTCATTGAAGGTTAACCATATTGTTTCTAATGAAGCAATATTTTATTTATTTGATCAAAAAAGTTTTGCTAAATAACTATAAGAAAACACTTACCTTTTCTCTCGTCCCCTACATCCCCACCTTATAATGTATTAACAAGTCATATAAAACAAACAACAATGACTCGTGGGTTGTTAGATTTATGTTGCCGTTCGTACAGTGAAATGTGTATGCTACCGGTAATGTGTTAAATCAAGGTAATCACTAAAAGCTATTATTGATTATTTTAGTGAGGATTTACTCCATCTAGATATTATATTCTGAAAATAGAAAAATGACACCTGGGCACAGGAATCGAACCCGGGACCTTTGGCTTAGTACGTCAATCCTCTAAGCCACTGAGCTATCCAGGAATCGTCCCGTGCTCAGGGTCATTCTTCACTCATATTTTAAGGCAGAGTCTATGATGGACGTGCTGAAATCGTTGGCTACAAATGTGTGATTTTATTAAGATCACGAGCTATCATATAACGCAACAATTATTATAATTGTAAGGGATTGCATATTTTTAAGAATCAAATAGCCAAAGCTATTATTTATGCTTTTAGTGAGTAGTCATTTTTCAATTTCTAGAATATTATATTCTCTAAATTGCCCAGACATTTTATATAATTAAAGAATGGTTTTGGCCAAGAATAAAATAAACAAGTTTTTCTGTTGTATTTCATACTTATTTTCAAGCCTTTTGTATTTTGAAATCCCGGAATAAGCTATAAATTATTTTATTCAGATTATGTAAGTCTTGCACCGTTTTCTTGCAGGCTCACCTAATTCCTAGGATTTAAGTTGGTTAGGTTAGATTATTTTAGAATAGGGTAGTTAGGTAAAGTTAAGTTAGCTATTGTTCTCGGTAATATATAATGACTGGTTATTCTATAAATTTCCTAGGAAAAGTAGGAAATACAATAGCAAAACTAATTTATTTCACACTTTGCCAAAATCACTCTTGCATTATATAGACTGCCTAGGCATTTTATAGAGTGCTTGAACTAGGCATATTGCCGTTAACATATACATGAACTCGAGTAACTGTGCAAGACTAGCGAGGCGAATATTTTACTTGGTACGGATACACGGGTAACTAAATATTATTTCCGTCTTCTAAGCTTTGCTAGTCTTGTACGAGCAATTTCTTTTATCACATACTTTTCATAAGTAATCCTAATAACTGCTTTATATAAGCGCTAGAGATGAGGGAGGTGATTATTAGGAAGAACATCTGCGTCATCTTAAAGAGATAATGGAAAACCAAAATGACTAACCACAAGTAGTCCCAGCACACTTAGTAAGGATTCGAGCTAGGAAATTCCCGTAAACCGTGGTTGAGCGTAATGTAAGTCCAATGACTTATACCATGTGGCCACGGATGAGTGTAGTAGCTTGGCTTGAAAGGTAGGCCTAAAGGCTCAAGAAAGTGAATAAGAGAGTTTGTAACATGGTCAGTATTAGTCCTCGATCCTCCAAGTGTTAGTCAGGCACTTTAATCGCTCACCTAACTCCTTTTTTGAATTCATTTTTTTAAATATATTAGTTTTATTTACACCCACAAGCAATGGGCAGCGGTCAATGCCCAAAAATCAGAAATAACCGACGATATACAGCATAGTTGGTTGAAAATGTCTAAAGATGGCTGAAAGTCAAACAATCATTAGTCCTAATGCCGAATTCACTATATTAAAAAGTTATCAACATTTATTTTTGTTTTAGGGATCATTTGTTAAACATGAAGGGCAAAAGATCATAAGAGAAATAATTAATCAGTTCTTTCTTGATCAATTGAGCTACCACAACAGAAAACATAGGTTGGCAAAAAAAAAAAAATGCATATTTTGATTTATTTTCTATCTGCTGCAAGAACCGATTCAATTTTTTCTAGCGTGTACTTAAAAGTCTAAACTAGTAGTTGTTAGTCATTTAGACGCAAATCCCGGTATGTAACTTTTTTTTAGTACTGTGCCTTTACTACCCATCCGGTATTATGCTATTTGGTTTTTAACTCAACACCAGTTATAATTAAAATATTATTTTATATTAAATGTTTTAATGACTATTAATGATTAATATGATGACTCAAAGTGTTTTCATCGTGATATGCTAGTGTTAAATATAGGTGTCTCAAGAGCGTGCGTACCATGCCCATCAATTCTGTGATACAGTCGGCTCGAAATCGTAAATTTATACGAACACTATTGCACGTGAATCATTTATGATCAAACAATAATGGAGATAAAGAGTTAATAGATGATCCTAATACTGAACATTGTTGAAATATGAAATGATATTTAGATAAAAAACTGCATTGAAAAGGCCGTTTTTGACCATTTTAAAATGGCTTCACAGATAAGCACTGTACATAAATCTTCATTCTCTCTTAATAGGGACATACTGTGGTTATTAACAATAAACTTAATCTATTTGTCCCCCATCGTCACCGTGAAAAGTTTTGGGTAATCATTTGAATACGAATACACTGATCACATTTTTGGCATATCTTTGTATTTTCTTTTCACTTTAATTCCCCTACCTCTCGCGAGCCGGGAGCTAAGTTGATCCTGTTATGATGCACGCTCTTCAATAAAATAACTCTAATTGCTATTTTTATTGTATTTATTTTAAGAATTCATACTTTCTATTTATATAATTTATTGATAAGTGCTCATTTTGGTTTTCTAATATTTGTATGGATATAGCTCATAGTATAAAGGATAGCAAAGATATATTTTTATAATACCGAATGTTTAAATGAATAGAATCCGGAATCCCAGAATATAAATCTCAAACCCAAGCTAATATATATTAAAAAAATATAAGTTTTTATAAATTAAAATAATTAAATAATATAAAATGAACCATTTTTATCTTTAAGAAACTAACATATTGAACTAAATGAATTTATTGATAAAGGTTTGGTGCAGAACAGAACGCGATGCTAAAAAAAAACAAAGAGGACCCTTTTTGGGTGAATTTATGAAATCCTTACAATTTTGCATTTATGTTTTGGTGTTTTTGTAATTTTATTTCTCATCCAAGGAAAATGTATATGTCAACTGCACACCTCTCTCTCTCTTTCTATTGGGTTCTTCCAATTGAATCCAATTGGGATTTCAGATCAAGGGCATCAGATTTCGGTTCGAGAGATTGGTGATACTTTCAAAGATCGAACATATAAAATAATTTATTTTATCAAGCGGCTCAAATGTTAAGTATCTAGCCATCTTCCAAGAATCAAGACGTAGATATTTCCGATCTCTTTACCTCTTTGTTGTGTTGGTTGGATCAGCTCATCTTTTATTTAGCAGATATTATTTTGTACATTTTATTTTCTGGATAGGAAAATGATATTTCCTTATTCGGGTTTTAGAAAGATTATCTATCCATTGAAGAAAATATATTTTAAGTATTTGAAACTCATCATGTCGGGCTGGTGGATAAAGGCATCCATCCAATCATTTTCTTAATTTTGGGTAAAAAACTTTTCTCAAGAGCCAAAATTCATGGGTTCAACCCCGTGTGAAGCTGATGGATTTTTCCGTGTGATAAAAATACGTATCAAAGCTTCCTCCTAGGAAGAGTTAAAACAATCAGTCCCATGAAAATTGAGGCATGTAAAAGATTCCAGAAGGCCTGATTTGATATAACTTTCCAGTCAAATTTGTAGGCACTTTCTCGTTCGCTCATATAAATTCAGAACTCAAGGAAAAGGGGAAACCCCACTTTTATTCACGAATTCCCTCATACAATTTATTTCTCCCAGATTGAGTTGGAGGCTGACACTAGCCATCTGAAGGGCTGGGTGCACGTCCTGCTCCTGTGGGATAAGAATACTCTTCTTTAAATATATCAATCAGTGTTCAAGGAGAGTTTAAAAATTCTCACAGCAATTGTTGATAAAATAAACTGATTGCTGTAAGTATAGCTTTTTAATCTGAGATATAGACACCGTGCGTTAATATATGAGGCGTTGTTAGTAGTGGAATCTTGAAACACTTGCATGAAGTTGATTGCTGAAACACGTAGCTAGTCACAGCTTATTAATTAAATAAAGGTTTTTGTGATGTAGGATGTAAAAAGTAGATAAAAAAACTAATAAATACACATAATATTAGATTTTTTTTCCTTTATAGAAACTGAGTGAAGAAAAAGGAAACAAGCGGTTGTAAATAGGGAACAGGAATAATACAATAGTTCTGTTATTATATATTTTATCATGAATCACTCTCAAATATGAGTAAAGCCAAGAAGTATTTCAGGAAAACAATCAATTTTAGTAGTTTGTGGCAACATTTAAAAGCTAAATTAAATTCGGGATACCCTTCGTATTTCCTAAAGGACAAATCTTAGTAATTATGAAGCTTTGAAATTTCATATTTACATCTTGTGTTTTTGACGAATAAGATACGACTAGCTTAGCTCGGATTTTGTTAAAGCCGGTCTATAAATATTTGTCTAGTATGGGCCTGACGTTATGCACTGTCTCTTCCTACCACCATGTTGTAACTCATTTCCTAACTTAGTTTAACTAGTAATGGAATGTAAGATAGGAGCAAATATAAAAGTTACAGAAATAAGTTTAAGTGTTGACACATTTTAATTATTAGTTAGCCCTGCATGATATAACAATAAACAGTACTGAACAAACTGTAACACCCACAAACTTTATTTATTAAATTATTACAAGCTAACTCTACGTCCCTACATGATATAAAAACAAAATTGTTAAAAAATACTAACCCGGCCACGGGATCCAGATGATAGCTATGCATTATCCAGTTTGGTATTTAATTACTCATAGATCATTATTACACTGCTTATTTTTAAGTTAAATTTGTGTGATGGTATTCCTGAAGGCGTAATACTGCTTAAAAACTCTACTGGATAGTTGCCCTTTCCCTGTTCATGCTCACAGTCCAATGAGTTCGCACGAATGTAACAATGAAACTCTCCTTTTAAAATGCTAAGTGCCTCCTCATTTATTTGTGAAACCTCGTCATTTGCGGAAACAAAGGGGCCAATCGAAATATATTTTGTCTTAGATTATTTCCAAACGTTTCGTGAACTACCGAAACGTGTGTCAATATTTCCTCTGGTACTTCTATGATATTTTATTTCAGTCGTTATTTTTCAGTTTTCCATCACCCAATTGAATTAGACAATAACGGAAATCAGTGTCAATTTTCCATACATTATTGTTTGACTAGATACTTGTGAACCCTTTTCACAGTTAATAGCATTTAATAATTCTCTGAACGATTTATATCCTATGAAAATGTGAAAGAATTGGTAAATATTACATGAAGTCATCATCCAATAGTAAAAATTTTTCTTCCAAGGGCTTAAATGATAATTCAATATAGCCTATGTTTGAACAAATAATTTACTTCATTTATTAAATCATTCTATATTAGCAATCTTGACATCTGAAAACGGTTGCATCATTCAATATAAGTTTTTGTTCTGTGTTCTACGTCAAATACATGCAGCTTGAAACATGTTCATCCTTGTTTATTTCAAATATGTCTTAGATGACATCCAGAAGGTAATGTGGAGGCTTCCTCTAGTTAGAGAATTATCAATTTTCGAATAAAGCTGGCTTGTAGATTTCAGAGATCAATTTACAACAACAAAAATATCAGGGAGTATACATGCCACGTTATGTTAGTCTAAGACTTAAAAAGGATTGTTAGAATTTGGATACTAACATGAGATTTTTCACAGAATATTTCTACCATGATCTTGTCTAAAAACCATCGAGACACATCTAACATCCACCTATGGGGAGATTTTAAGTGGGCAATTTGATCAGAAAGCATAATATTGGCTTTAATTTGCAAATGGAACGATTTATCAAAAAGCGTCTTATATAAAAAATTTAAATTATAAAATTATCTATAATAGAGGTAATTATCATTATTTTGACATTATTCGTTAGGCTAGATATTTAAATTTTAATATATTCAAATTATGCAAAAACATTACGCACTAAAATTGTCTCACCTATAAATCATTAACAAGTGACACGTTATGCTCCCCATGTAAAAGTGTCTTCATTGTATATCTTGAAGGTCAAAGCATACCCATTCCTAACTACTTTCTCTTTCAGATGAGACAGAAAATATTAGCTTTGAAGCATGGTGTGAGAAACGTGAGACCAAATCTGCTTAAGTTATTTACTGGCCAACAACGCTTGAACTTGAAGGTCCCTTGCTTGCATTTATACAAAGTATTCGTGAAGCTAACATAAAAAAAAAACTGTACAAACGTACTCACCAAAATGTGACAATGGGTGTTTGCATTAGGGAATTCAAACTACGCAAGATGGTTCCTTGTTTTTTTTAAAGCACTGAACCAACCACAAGGTCGTCAGCATGAAATTCACACTGAATTAATCAAAGGAAAGCTGGGAAATTTAAATTCAGATCGAAATTATTCAGCGATTTCTGATGACCATCTAAATCAGCATAAAAAAAACATCGAGAGAGTATCAGGTTGCGTAGAGGTTCTGCAATCTCCATCTACACTTATGTAGTGGATGCTTGCTGGGCCAAGCGTGAGTCAAATACTGTCCCATAATTTAAGGCTTGAATTCACATAAAATTAATAACAGCCACAAAGAGAAAACCAAATATTTTGGAGATACCTTCAACAAATGTCAGTGACATTGTTCATTATTTTGAACAACATGGGAATAATTTGCAAAAAAATGTACCATCTACATCAAGCAGTCGGTTTGTAAGGTTCTGATAAACATCCAAGAAATCGGATATTATGAACTACATAGCATCTGGACTAAATTAAAGTCAGTCTGATTTCTTGGGTCACTCTACAGATTTTGTTGTAAATGGCGCATCCTTTTTACACTGGTTACATCCTGGTTCATCAATGTCTTTTGATGACTTCACATACAATGTTATACTTCCAGTAGTGAAACATCGTAAATATTAAGGACTATACATGGTTTTTGATCTATATCTGAAATAGAGTCTTAAATCTGATACGTAAACAAAAATAGGTCCTCGACAAATTATTTTTGTCAAGCCATATATACCTTTTAAAGATTTATAGCAAATTTATTCTCGATGATAATAATAAGGAACAACGCTTTCATCTCCTTGCAAGAGCATTTTCAATCGTCTCCTCTGGTAATGGAACATTCAACAATTAAGGCGTTGCATCATGCAATCATGAAGATGCTGAAGGTATATTCCTTTTACTCATGAAAAACTGTGTTGCGTATGGTCACAAGAACGTTTCAATTGTTACATTTGATTCTGACTTGGTAATCATTTCAGCAGCTATATTTTTTGGAGTTAGAGTCATTGGACTTGCAAGACCTCAGATTTGAATTTGTAAGTGGGAAGTACAATACATTTTCCTTACAAAATACATTCTTAGAAAACATTTCACGTGCCATCCAATAAGCTTTATCATTTTCCCACGGATTGATGGTATGCGACACCGTGTCAGAGTTCTATGGGATTGGTAAAACCAAGCCATGGAATGATCGGAATAAAACACCTGAAACTACCTCAGTCTTCAAACATCTATCAAACACTATGGAAATAGAAAACCTATATTTTCACCTGATCGTATCGCTTACAATAATTCTATATGAAACTACAACCACCACAAAAAGTGTAGGTGAATGCCATTAATCAAGGTTCGAGTATCTCCCATTCGAGGTACATGTCCTGCCCACAGTAATTTACGAGATTTTACTATGTGAACTAAGTCTTGTGATGAGTACAGGGTATTTAATTCATAGCTATGTAACCTCATTCACTCTTCAGTAGTCTCATACCTGTTAAGACCAAATCTATTTATAAGCACCTGTTTTCGAACATCATACATTTATTTTCGTCATTTAAGTTAAGAGGCCATGTTTCGCACCCATAGAAAACAACCGGTAAAATTATGGCTTTGTATATTCTGGGCTTTACATTTCTTGATAGTAGGCAAGACGCCAGCAATTTACTGAACGAGTAATAACAAGCATTTCCAGATTGTATTCTTTTCATAATTTACAATCTAATATTGTTATCGCTAGTTAAAATTGTTCAAAATATTTTAATTCTCTAACTTTATCAAATGATATGTTGTTTGCTGTGATATTTAAATCATCGTCCTCAATTTGTGTTCTCTCTGTTAACATATAATGAGTCTTTTTAGCTTTCAATACTAAACCTATTTCCTTACTAGCTTCTAATAAAATTTCTGCAGTTCTTACAACAGCTTCCTTTCCATTACCTAACAAAGCTAAATCACATGCATACTCTAATAGCTATATTGTACCGTTTAATCTCAACCCTTCGATACTCTCTTGCATTAATGTAATATCATACGCTAAGGCTAGATTAAAAAGTAATGGGGAAAGTACATGGCCTTATTTTTTAACATATTATAAATTTAAAAACTACCTATCTGATAAGTGGCATCAAGCTCGTATCATTATTTATTATTTATAAGATATCGGAGGGATAATTTTTATAGGAAGAACCTTTTAGAAAGTAAAAACAAAATTTGTGAGGTAAAAATCAATTACATTTTACAATTTCACTAATGTTATTTTATTATCTCCAAAAGTGACACATTCAGATCCCAAGAGCAGAAGTATGAATAAGTGAAAGTAGTTGTATTAATTATCCTATTGGTCAAATTAGTTTCTTACTATAGAATTGTACTGTACAGTATATTATAAATGGACACAAGAATTAAAAATGAATAATCTTTATCAAATATATTTCTAGAAAAATAGTGAGTTTATAATAAATTGTGTACATGTGCAGCGTTTATGGTTATCAAGGCTAGATCATCCTGTTGTTTGATTCAAAATGAGGAGGCAGCTTCACACTCTGGTCTTCATGAAGATCCACAGCCTGTATTGTGAGACCCTTGTGTAGATGCCGGGGTTGTTAAGGTCCCCCTTTCCATCTCCCCAAGACACCAGCCCCACAAGCTTCTGCTGGTCACCTTCCCTCACCACCACAGGACCACCAGAGTCGCCCTTAAATTACAAGTGTTACATTTATAGTTTCAACTTATTTTGGGTTTTATTTGGAGTACTAAGAGTGCACTTTCAAAATAAATTATTACGTCAATACACAACTTATAAACTAACTTAAATTTATGTCAAACACACCATCCAGACCACATTACTTAATCCTTCACTGTGAAAGAAGTGACCCATATTTTAACAAAGATAAAATTTTCAAACATGCTGGGATTTGAGCTCGGGACACTTCTCAGTAGGCTTACACACTCTCCACTGAGCTAATATGGCGAACCCAACATATTATTGTATAAATTACAAAATAAACAAATTATATGCTACCTATGGCCCATTACTATGGTTTATTTAAGAGACATGGAAAATATGATTTTTGATTCGCAATCCTCGCTAATGCACGTGTCTATTATTATCATTATTATTATTATTATTACTATTATCATTGTTAATTTTAATATTAATCGAGTAGATAGAGGTCATTGCCTTAACGTGACTGTTTGGCATTATGTCTGTCTGTTTATTTTGCGATTACTGTAAAATACGTGGCTAGTTTAATAAAATTTGGCATTGATATTATCTTAGCCTAAGATTAACTACGAAAGGAAACATATTTATTTTTAAATTTTGTCTTTTATTGTAAGTCTGAAGTTTTTAACCACATGAACAAAGTCTATTTATGTGAATATAATGTTTAGTAATGTATTGAAGTCTTCATTTGTTTATTGCCTATCTTGATCACTAAAGTAAAATATCAACCTAAAATCCAAAGAGAAATTATAGTAAATATTTTTAATTAAAATCCAAATATATTTATTAAGATAGTAGAAATGATATTAACATGGAAGAAGTGAGTGGACTACTCTTCACAGTTCTACTAGTTATTACTAATCTCTCAAAACTAGAGATCCCATTATTTATAAATGATAAAACAACAAGCAAACCGTCTTTTTAATATGTAGGTACCTAGTATTTGATTGAAATATGATTTTATCTATTGTCTTATTTTGAGGTTACCTTATATAATAAAATTATAAAATAAAAAATAATGATAAAAAAATTACTGGTTGGCTCAACATGCTTTTGAAATGTTATAATAAGTAAACTCTCTGAGCTCCAAAACTCAAATTTGCTCAAAGAGTTTCTATTCAGTGAACAACAAAAAAATAAACTTTTGTGTAAATTAATAGTTTATTGAAGTTATTGTGTGCATAATTTTTCCCAATTGGGTAATTTTGGTTAACCTAGAGTTTTATACAGAGGTATACCATTTGGATATCAAATCGCAAGACTTTTTATTTGTTGAGTTTTCCTTTGCATTCAATTGTGTCCCGATCAGGTGCAGGGTCCCTAATTCTGAAACTTGTGAAAATACTCGCTAGTAAGCAAACTTGCAACTCATGAACTCGCAAATCGCAGGCTGTACTAAAACAGAGCTAATTTTGAAAGGTTTATTAATTCTGAAACTTGTGAAAATACTCGCTAGTAAGCAAACTTGCAGCTCATGAACTCGCAAATCGCAGGCTGTACTAAAACAGAGCTAATTTTGAAAGGTTTATACTGTCATGTGAGTCGGTGTAGCGTTTTTTGCTTGCGACTGAGTTTTCAATCTGACAACACTGTAAAACCATGACGTGCCAAAAGATTGAGGTGATAGGATGCCACAACACGCCATTATACAATATATGTAACTGAAAATAAACACTATTATTGTATTGAGTGCATCATGTAAAACAATTTGTTTCGTTTTATTAGGAAACCATCTTCCAATTGTTTGACTCAAAATTTTCTCAGGTTATATGAGTAGAAGTTAAACCGTCCTGTACTCAATATCCACTCTAGCTTACTTGGTAGCCTACGTCTCTGAAACTCACGAGTTCACGGAATAGATCCTACTTCAATACAATATTAATTTAATTTTTAAATAATCACCTACATAAAAAAATTCGAAATTAATGCACTGTTTTTAATTTACTACCTTGCTAAATTATTTTTAAAGATGAATATTATGGTGGCCTACTTAGGCTCAAATATCTTGTATATTTCTGTAAAAAATATTTAAAATAAATTATATGCTTACTAATACAATTATTTAAGATTATAGTCTTTTTTAATCTGATATATAAAGAAAAAATGGAAATGAGAGAATTTGAACATGCGAGCTCTAGATTATTATAATGTCATTCTACTGACTTAGGCAAATTTACAGTTAAATAAACTTGAAAAAATTAAAATATATATTATTATATTTACACCCAAACAAATATTTTTATTGAAGGATTGAATAAATTGTAAAAAGCAATCATATTTTTTTCTTCTGTAAACCTATTTTGTACAATCGTAGGTTTATTTCAACAAAATCACTATCAGAAGGTTGCAACCGATGAGGGGGATGGCATCTATTTTGTTATATTATTCTCTTCTTGACAGACAAGCCCTGTCTCACACGGTGTGAGACTGGCGAACAGAATCCGATCGCTATTCGATCTGTGACATCAGTTTTCGCAGCACAGAAGTTTTAAAATTAGGGGTTTGCGAGATTGTGTGTGAGATGAAAGAAATACTCTAACGAATCACTACTCGCACGTTTCAAAATTAGGGTTCCTGGTGCTAAAATTCAGCCAAACCTGTTTTCACCCTATAAACTATTTTTAGCAGTGGTGCGGTTCAGAAAAGGTACACAGAAGATTCAGAAAGAGGAGAGCAGCCCAAGATTATAATTTAGAACTTACAGTTTATTCATGAATAAGCCACATACAAGTCATTATTTAACTGGATAAAATAAAACACAATGCATAATGGTGTCAAGAACATAACTTATCGTGGTCGTCCAGGACACATGATTGAGATAAGCTATTTCTGGATCATGTGATGGTATGATAACAAGGGAGGAGGCAAAGGATCTTGCCTTGATAAAAGTATTAGACTAGTGGACATTCCGCTATTACAGCTATAACTGTATTTATAGTTGTGTGTTAGTTCAAATCTGGGCGTAAATATCATATTAGTGAATTCATTTGGTTCCTCGTTTTCGTCCACTATTGCTCATGACGCCATCTGGGTGATAAGAGTGAAGCTATTTCTCAAGCGTGAGGCTCGAAGATAAGTAGAAAAATATGTATTCTATTGTATGGTGAAAACCCACTAGTTGTTTTATCATCATAGTAACTTCTATATATAACAAACTAATTCCATGTTAAACTATACAATTATGGGAAAATAACAACTGCATATTTATATATGTTTGTGGCAAAACTAACTTAATTACTCGCCATCGTATTTGGCCAACCACTGCGCCTGAAAACTTGTAATTGATTGTGAAGGTTCCTTTTGGACACTAGGTAATATATAATACGGGATTTTAATGAATTAGACCTATAAGGGATGGAAAACAGCGGTTGAAAGCTTTCAAAATTCACTTTATCTTTTGAACCATTCGACATAGATCCATAAAAATATAAAATAAAGATTCCTTTCTAGATTTGGGTGAAATTATTTTGATATTTTTTCAAACTTCATCCCCTAAGAGGATGGAAATAGGGAGAAATGTGGGACATACTGACTCACTCATCACCGTATTTCCTCAAACCCTGTGCCTGAAAACTTGAAGTATTTATTAGCAGAAATGTAACGGAATTGCCCCATCTTAATATATATAATTATTCTGTACGTGTGTATGTCACTGAACTCCTCCTAAACGGCTGGACCGATTTTGATGAATTTTTTTGAGTGTGTTTGAGTGGGTCCGTGGATGGTTTAGATTCACAATTGGACCCGGTAGGTGGTGCTGCAAACGGGTTCTAGGATATTTTTTTATTTTTTAGGGAATTTTTTTGGGGGGGATTTTNCCCCCACCCCGCCCCCCAATATTTATAATAATGAATATAATATTAATAATTGACCGTTAAAACCATCAATTATGCCAGCAAAACTAAAAGCCAACGTTCGGGCAGGACAATGTCTGTCGGGCCCGCTAGTATAAACATAAAAATCTAAAATTGGAAATTTCGAAATAGGGCTTTAGGCAATTGGGGGCCTAAAGTTTAATTTATTTTAATTAAAGTAGAAAATTAAAATTTAGTAGACATGTAAAGCGTTCCAAATAACCAACTAAATCTTAAAAATATTAATTTCTAAGTAAGATTTAGAGATAGTGGATGGGAGATGCAAACTTTAATAAATTAATAGTAAACGGCTATCTCCCAGTGTGGTAAACAACTAAAATTTGGCAGGTGGGGGAAAATATAACTTCAAATAAGTATTAAGGGCTTAAAATGGGACTTTGTGAAACAGAGGGGGGGATATAAACAAAAAACACACTCTTAAATATGGTAGAAAAGTTAAATTTATGAAGCATGTAGGACAACTAAAGATAGCCATATTTGACTTGAAATACGAAATCTCCATGTAGAAGTTGTTTAAATGGGGAGGGCTGTTACTATTACCAAAACTAATAGAAACATGTAATTTTCTGTGTGGTAGAAAACTGATACCAGGTAAAAAAGGGATAGAGACGCCACCGAGTAACCAAAAAGACTGATTATTTTAAATGGGGCGAATAGTAAAGGATTAGGCGGAGGGAGGACGGTTAAGTATTAAAGAAAAAAATATTTTAGGTGAGGCATAAAATTGAATATGCCAGGAATATTGAAATACTAATCTAACAACCAAATAAGTGGTGTAGATGATTGGAGTTTTGTTGTTGGTTTTAAGAACCACCCCAAACAACCATTAAGGTCTGACCTTTAAATTTCTAAATGAAAAAGCATTACATAAACTATTATAAAACAACTTTTTTGTGTTATATAAAATAGAAATTGGTAAGACAATTGTCCTACTCAAAGATCCGAATGAAGTCTGAACATATCAAATTTTAAAAGTCAATCCCGGGAAGTGGAAACGCTCAAAAAAGAGACAACTAATATAGAACACTACTTTTCAGTGGGGTGTAAAATTGAAATTTGGCAAGTACGTAATATCAAACGGGGAATGTTGGAATAGAAAGGTAGGGGGAGGGGGGCAAGGAGGTTTAACTAACTTTTCTTTTTTTTTCCAAAATTATACCAACTTCTTCTTTTCATCATGGAAGAAAATTTAGATTTGCCATTTTTGTATAAGTATAAACTACAGTAACCATTAAAGCTGGAAAGTTTGGAATTTATAATTAGGGTACGGGAAATAGTTGGTTTAAAACAACTTTTTGATATGATAGAAGATTTGAATTTTGCACAGGCAAAAGAAAAATTAAAGAATTAACGAATACAAAAACTAAAGATTATCGGGGGATATAATAGGTTTGCAACATTGCTTGGTGAGCCGTGATTTTCTTTGAATACCCATGATAATTATTATTTAATGTCTTTCTGTACCGGGGTATATTATTTATTAAACCTCTTTGGTGAACTGATATGCTATTTTTTCCAACAGATTTCCATTGCAATGTATATAATTTCACTACCTTATTTTATAATCGTGCTTGGTACAGATTGTGCTATTAATGAACCACGTTTTATTTTGCTCAACCAGTTTGTGGACCAGATAATATTTTATCTTAAATATTTAATTTATTTAATTTACCAACTATCATGATTGGTTTGTGATTTTCATCTTTAGTTCAGGATTGTAAAATGAGGAACTATCAAAAAGTGGGCAGCCATATGTTGAACCTTTTAATTTGGTATAGATTTGATGCTGATTAAACATGCGAAGAATGGCTTCAACTCATAATTATCATCATCATCATTATCAAATGTATCCAACCTGTGGCTGGATACGTTTAATAAAATGCCTCAACTAACTCTATCCTTACACCATTATTTCATCTTGAATTACTTCCATTCATCTACTCTAACCTAAACACTTTTGTTATATGCTTCTTACATCTCTATCTTGGTCTCATTTGCGGTTACTTCCATTATTTCTTTGACATCCTCTCATTCTCTATACTAATTGCATACCCATACTATCTCAGCCTTGTTTCTTCTTCCTGGTCATAAACTCCCCGTGCTCACACTCTTTCCCAGATAACTTTATTCTTAATCTTGTTTCTCCTTGAGACAGTTAACATGCTCCTCACAAACTTCATTCACATGGCCTCCACTTTCCTAGTCTCTCTTAAAGTCAATATCTATGTGTCTGCTGTATATGTGACAATGGGTACAAAGTAAGCCACTTTCACCACCTCATTACACTTTAAGGGTATTTATCTTCTCCATAGAAGTTCTCTTACACACTTATAAAACAACACTCCCCGTTGTCCTCTTCTCATTAGAGCCTCTGTATTTCAACCTTTCTATCAATCACGCTTCCAAGATATTTTACTTTCTCTACTTTTATCAGCTCTATTCCATCTAACTTTATAGCTTTAATTGGCCTTATAATCCTCCTTATCCCTTCCATCACTTCACATATTGCCTTGCTAAATTCCATTCCACACTAGTTCACTTTATTATTATACTCCTTTATCCGTTCTCATACTTCCTTTTCCTCCCCCCCCTTCCATACTATAAAGTCAACAGCAAACATCATTCCTTTCATTCTTTCCACCCCAAGATTTCCTGCCAAATTTCATGACCATTTACAAGACTATTATAAATAGTAGTGATGAGCGGGCACTCCTCTGCTTCACTCTGTTTTTATATGGAACCATTTCATCCTCCCATTATACTTCTTAACACAACACATGTTATTCTCATAACAACTTTTCTTCCCACTTTGGCCTCCTCCATCATTTAATGACTTTTATTTCCATCCACGCTAACATATGCCTTATCCACATCCATTAATACAGTTACCAAATCTTTCCTAAATTCATACCTACCATCCATCAGATAACTTATGGCAAAGACCAAGTCTATTGTAAGTCTCTTTCACCTAATTCATGCTGTTCCTCTCTTCAGCTTTCTTTCATTAGCTTTCTTATTCGCTTTTCAAGTATATTCTCATATATCTTTTTACAGTGGCACATCAGCGCTATCCTCCTATAGTTTTCACATCTCTTCTTGTCTCCATTATTGAAAATAGGTATTATAACTCCCTTTGTCCAGTCTTCCAGATACCCTGGCCTCCTTCCAAATCACTTTCAGCACTGTGTATAGCCATCACATACCTTCTTAACCTGCATCTATTATCATTTCCAAAGTAAGTTTGACAACACCCAGTGCTCTTCCTGGTATCAACCTCTTTAAATCGTTCTTTATCTCTTTCCATGTAGGACCTCTTATCTCCTCTTCTGCTATTTCTCTCTGCTTTTCGGTTTCATTAATATCCCTTTATTCCAAATTTAAAAAAAAGTCTTCTGGGTGAAAGCCACTCCAAATAACTTCTAGAGGAATATAATTTCTCTAAACTTTTCCAAGTATGGACCACTCTAAATAGCTTCTAGGGGCAGCCCAGTTTTGGAAATTTTTTGTAGGAGTGCTTCCTAGTTCCCCTTTGGCTTGGGAGCCAGGATGTTAAAAATACCACAAATACTACTAGATAGTATCATTACCTATAGAATAAAAATATAGACGGGGCCTACCCATAATTTTTAATTATTGACCAAAAAAGATTAACACTTTCTTCTTCACACAAATTCCTACTATATAGTTACTATATATTTTGACAAGAAAGACATACAAAATTACTTCGATTAAAAACAAACCTCCTTCAAATAGCTTCAAAAGTCAGGACCCAGGGACTCCCTCTCAGTTGTGCCCCCCACTTTGAAATATCTTCCGGAACCCCTGGGTCAGGTGTAGATGAGAGACTGGTCAGGGTCAAAACCAATCATTTTGGAACAGGGTCTGGCCAGCTGACTCCCAGATTAATAATCTTGGAGTGTGAAGGTTGGTTATGATGGGATAGGTCATCATTAGCACCCGTAGCCTCAATTAATGAAGTTTACTGCCAAAAGGTTCTACCAGAGGATATATTAATGGCTATCCCGCTACGTAGGTGTAGGCCACAATAGGCTTAGTGAGCTGGTTGCCGAAACAAACCAAAGTATTCAAGAAAATAAATTAAAATGCCGTATTGGAACAGGTCAAACTGCTAGTATATAATAAATTAACAGGTTTACTTAAAAGTCTTGATATTTACTTTTATAGTTTCTTCTGTATGCCACAGCCCGTTTTGAGACAACTTATTCTGTTTGTGGAAATCGGAAGTATAAATAGAACTCTCTTTAGTTTCGTATGAATGATTGTAGAAGTCACTTGCTGCACAATTTGGCATAACGAATTGGGTGGGACATAAAGAAACCATTTTACTTTTAAATCGTTTTGTTCCAAATGACTAACCCGATTTATATGATAGTGGAATTAATTATTCTAAAAATCATATAAAAAGTGTATGCACTGCTACAAACATAGATTTTTAATTTTATCAATAAAACAATTCACTGTTTCTTTTAAGGTATTAAGAGTCTCATTGTTGAGATATAGGGTGGGACGTATTCTGCATTTTCCCCTTCATCCCACTAACGACGCCCGTGACACAACCTATACAATATCAAATACACAGGCACTAGTTAGTTATTTTAGTACTTACTGGGCAAGTATCTTCTCCCTCCGCGGCAGCGCATATCATGTTGTCTGTGATGAGAAACACTCCTCTGTTCTGAGGATTTTCAGCACACTTTTCGGGATTCATCACGATGATCTTCACATCCTTCAGTTTTTCACTCAGATCTGCGCCCCAATTCTAAATTTATTGTCAACATTATTTTATCTACTGTCACAATAATAATTGCTATTATGGGGTGAAATGATCTGAAACATTTTTACATAGATCCTATTATAAAACAGCTTTATCCCCTGGTACATAGCTCATTCAGTGAGAGCCTAAATACTTTTTTTTATCGTATGGTACTACTGACCGGGAGGGACATGACACCCAGGTTCGGTCGCCTGTAAGTAGACTATTAGCAGCTCTTGTAGCACAGAGCGTTGCCCAGGTACCCGCAATTAGATGAAGTAATATGATGATTGGTATAATGAGGTTGTGGAGCTGGTGTGAGTATTAATATAACTTAGGCCTAATTAACTAAACCCTGGTGACCGTTAGGATCATTCCCCTTGAGGTAAAAATATCCAAGGTACCATATAGGAATGGACTCGTAGAGTGGGGCACTGACCACTACACCACGGGGCTGGTTACTTAAATAATGATGGACACTGTCGAATCATCCAATAGATGTGTACTAATAAATATGTCATTACTGTTATTATTATTATTATTATTATTATCACCGCGTCTTATTATCCGTCCGGGTTATACGCACTTACGCTAATGTGTAATGGTAGGGTGATTGTGAGCTGAAATGGAAGACCTACAGTTTAACGTGTAATCCGAACCACGGTGGAGGCCTGGCATTCCTCACATTCACAAGTTGTGATTAATACACGTCTTATCAAAGGTGAAGGAAGGGTTTGGCAATCAGATAAATCTGTGCCGGGACCGAGGATTGAACCCCGGACCCTCAGCACAGAAGTCCGACACCTTACCCCCTAGACCATCAGGTCAGCATCATTATTATTAAATATAACTCTTTAAATACAATATCATATGTTTGTTACTTGCGTGAGACGTGAACCCTCATACAGTCGCATAGTTGCATTGTAAACCTAGAGGCTACATTAACATCTCACCCCGTGGATAGCGTGTAACTTGGGTCTGAAAGACCTTTTGGGAATCACAAATCTTTTCTTTTGGTCAGCATTGATAACATTTCACTATATTAGGCCTATTAGTGTTATTTTATAGATATTGAAAATATTCATAATAAGTGGCAGCTGCAGATAAATTGCTTACACGTGAGTACGTGAAAGTGTATCTTGTATTTATTACAGCTGCCAGATAGGACTTTTTATATTAAAATTGGACTGTAAGTGATATATCTAGAGCCATGAACTGCGCCGTGGTGCTGTTGTCTAGTGTCTTCCTTTGGGCTGTATTACACTGTCATATGTATACTATAAAATAGCTTTGATCAAAAAAATATTAAGTAGATTTGACAATATATGAATTAAACTTTATAAAATAATGTACTCTACAAATATTTTATAAAACATTACGTTATAAAACATGTGTTAGTATTTTATAAAAATAAAATAATGGTAGCTTTGTACTCTGTGAACAGAATGCTTTTTAATGCATGTATAATATTATATAAGTGTTTCTTATTAATCAACTGAACAAATTTTTAAGAGTTTCGAGATATAATCGTGTCATATTTTCGATATGATTCCGGCTATTCTATTACATGTTTTTATGTCATGCAGCTGTATGCTATATTGCCCTACGTATATTTCACAATCTTGGAAAGAAATGTGATGTAATATTATAATAGATCCTTTATCTAATAGTTTATATTATGTTTATTTATTTTTATAAAATAAATAGGACAGTGTAATACCACCCTTGGAAAACAATGGAATGGAACTATTTTATCATATTTTATAAATACAGTAAATTTAAATAAATTATTATAACATAAATAAGCTATTTAACTGATATTAATATTGGTTGGGTGGATGATTTATAAAGCCACACTTCGACAAGATTCGTGAATCGTGAGCAATCGTGTAGATAGGCCTATCCCTGATAATAGCCCGTAAGATTAGCTCATTATAATCTATGAGATACTTACCATGGATGTGAGCCCCCAACCCGCCACCATAGCTTCACTACCAACTTCCAGAGGCTCCCATTGGTCCGGTAGCTTTACATACTCCACATTACCATTCTCAGAGAAAGGATTTTTCACCTTGGAAACAAAATCATGAAAGTATACATTCTGTACAATTATCCACATGTGTATATTTTAAAACTTGCCTATAATCTTCCTATAAAATATATATATTACATATATACTATGGTAAGCTATGCTAATATTTAAATAATCCTATCTATTTGTTATTTTTATCATATTGCCTATTTGACAGGGAAAGACACAATTAATTAGTTTCCTTGTATGTGGATTTTTAGCCACTTAATGTGAACAGAGCGTTGTCCAGGGAACACCTTGGAGATTATTTACACGTCAGACCAGCAATGAGATGACGTGATGATGGTAGTTATGGATGGGTGGATCCAGTGGAATTCTTAAACCTAACTTAAACCTAACTAACCAGACTATGGTGACCATTGGAAAAATTCACCTTTCAGGAAAAACACCTATGATATTGCTGAGAATCGAACTCAAGAGATATTTATCAGTGGCCAGGGGTGTTGATGACTAGGTAAAGAGGCCGTTCATACTATCAGGATATAAAAAGCCAAAGAGTCGTTCTCTGTTCAATGAGATACAGATTATCGGAACTTCTGATCTAGTATTAGGTAAGATTGTGAGTCATGTCCTGATTGAATCAGTGCGTCCAGAAATAACACTTTGATTAACCTAATAATAATGTTTGTAAACAACAGTGGCAAATGCTCCTGAAATAGCACATGCCTTGATGATTGTCACAGTAACGTTATACTGGGTGTACCTTGACGAGGGCAATGTCTTCATCGTACTCCGTGTTGTAGTACTTAGGGTAGATGAAAATCTCCACCGCCTGATGTAGAGTTCCTCCCTTACCTTGAGTAAGGCTACCTGCTCTCAGGGATAGCTCTTCAGGGTCCGTGCTGTACAAACACACACATGATCTTAATCATAACATTTCAAGTACTTTCTACTGCCGGTAGGCTCAAACTATTTCTCGACAGGAGGATACATAATAATATAAAAAAATACCCACCTCAGTGGCCGCAATGAACTAAGACATCACTCTCGCTATAGACTAGACTGCTGATGACAGGGAGAACAGGACTCTAATCCCGGTCAGATTTACAGAATGTCCTAATGTTTTATCACACTTCTTCCACGCAAATGTGGATAAATTAATTCTAAAATGATTCCTTCCTCATTCCTACCCCATAAGACTAGTTATTAGTACATATACGTATAGCTTGAACAGTTAGTTTACATAACAACATTATCGTGGAGAGATGTTACTGTGGAAACATATCCCCGATGCACCAAGAAGGATTTTTTTGAGCACCACTTCTTACTACCTTTTCAGGTTGTACGCATTTGTAATAGTTACACTAAGGGCAGGTCTAATGGCTACGGGCTCAATATTGCTATTGGGAGGTTAAAGTTACCAACCAGTTAAAGGTTATGTGCACTTTAATATTTTACGCGTTTTATGAACTGAATTTATCTGCTGTATCTGTAGGATAAATATTTTTTATGTAGAAAAGGCAGTGTTGGTACTGTTTTTACTGGTGCGCGCATGCGTATAAGTCCTTACGCTACCGCTAAAACCTAGTGAGTGGTGACAACGTTCAACATTTGTTAAATAATGGCGGCTAAACGAGTGCAAGGAAACAGTTGGCGTGACGTGGGCGCTGAAGCTAAGCTGTCTTGCAAGTACTAATTTCGGTGTCTGCCAAAATGTGGGCAGAAATTTGGTACAACGTTTACAAAATTTCATTTATTGTACTCATATTTTCATAATTTGTTCTTATATAAACATAACTCTACAAATAGCTTGTCAGCTTATATAAAAGTGTGAATTAAATGTTCTAACCTAATATATTTAGAGCCAGAGCCTGTGCTTACTAAACACGTTAACCAATATTTTAACCTAAAAACAGATTCTGATAGGCGAAACCTCATTAAAAACAACGCGTCACTATGGCAACAGCCATTTCACTTTCAGACAAAAATTATCAGGTACTTAAACCTCCTGATAAAAATGTGATGGATAAATTCATTTTATCTGGCAGATAAATGCTATCTTGCAATCACAAGACGAACTTTTAACTTATCCACCAGATAGAAATATTTATCTACTTGATTAATATTTATCCAGGAATCATAAGACCGGGCCTTTGGAGTTTATAATGAGGAAGATTGAATTTAGAGGAAAATTACCCATATTCACGTGGGAAAGAATGAAAAACCATTTAGGAAATACCACCATAATTACACCCGACCGAGATTTGAACTGGTATCTCCCTGTTATCAGCAGTCTAATCTAAGACAAGAGTGGCTACCTAGACCATGCAGCCACCGGAGCAAGTAACAAGATTATTGGAACTCAGGTTTCTTGATCAGAATCATGCATGATAGCCAACATCCCAGTAACAGCTGACAATATCTTTGAAAACACGAGGAAAGAGATTTGGAAAACTAAGATAGGGTCTAGCGTGATCGAACTTCTATAAGGAAACCGCCTCGGTTAAAAATAGACATAATGATAGTGAAAGCCATTCTCTTAGACAGACTGCATGTAATATATTTTTGAATTTAGTTTATTGTCATCTCTGTATTTAGTACCGTACAAAATTACTCAGAATGAGTTCAACCATAGAGATACCTCTGAAAGAAACTAGATCAACTAATTGTATTCACTTAAAAATTCACTCAACAGTCATTCACCATAAATAAATTGTATGTATATATTATATATAATTATACATATATATTGTATGTATAAATATATATAATTTATATAGTTACCTTTTATATCATATATAAAAATGTATAATATGTATATAAATAAATTAAGTATGGGCATGTATGAAAATATTTAATGTAGGTCTAGTGGCAGTATATATATATATATATATATATAACATAGCATGTATACAATTTATTTAAAGTCAATTCCGTGTGGGTAGCACATGAAGTAGTTGAGTGAATGAAATTTTTTATTTTGTTTATTTCAGAGGTATACAACATGGTTGAAATCATCTTTAATTTAACAGGTTTTATTTAATACATAAAAGACAACAAACTAATTTAATATCTAATCCCACTCTGTAAATAAAATACATATGTATTGTATATATATAAAATCAAACTATACGGTGATAAAAAAGATAGGAATCAGATCTTTATGATATTGTAGTACTCATTAAAATGAGTAAACATTCCTAAGTAAACATAGGTCCACAATCCATTTCATACAGTTAATATTTTTGTATGTTTAAATTAAATTTAACTAACCTCGTTTGTTGATATTGAACTTTTATCTGTTTGCCTACATACACATAGCTATCATTGGACTTTCATCTGTTTACCTACATACACATGAGCTATTATTGGACTTTAATTGTTTATCTACGTACACATGAGCTAGAATTTGACTTCCATTGTTTACCTATGTACACTTGAGCAATCATTGGACTTTCATCTGTTTACCTAACATAGCACCTGTGTCGATACTGATTATAATAGCATTGCCATTTTTGTTACTGCGAAAGCTGTTAGAAGACTGTTTACTGTGTTTTAAGAGGTTAATAATGACAGCTTATTTTTATAACGCGGAAATGACAGATATCCATTTTATTTATGGCCATGCCAATGGAAATGCTGCTGCCACATGTCGTCTCTACGAGGAAACCTATCACAAACAAAAAATTCTGTCAAAATTATTATGTTTGAAAAATCCACCAACGACTCTGTGAAGATGACTCTTTTCAACCACGTTCTATGGATAGTGGGCGTCCCAGAAGGGCTTCTACTCCCAATATGGAGGAGGTTCGTGTTTTGAGGTAATAGAATCCAAGAACTAATGTAAGAATTATCATTGCAGCTATTGAAGGTATCAGTGTACCTCTAGTCTGGAGAATACTTCGTGAACAGTTGCTGTACCCAAACCATATTCAATTAGTGCCGGCTTCCACTCTTTCTCGGAAAATTATTTATTAACTCGGGCTTCGTTGCTGACATGTTTATGGGTGAGAAAGAATTTACTGGAGATGACATTGCGAACTTTTAAAATAGGTAATCATGGTTAGATGACAATACTCTTATCATTCTCGAATCAAGAAACTAACAGCGTAATTTATTAAATATTTGTTTGGCCATTTTAGGAGAGAGACTAATAGGATTACTTGTTTTTCCGAACAGACTAAATGGTGCAGATCAGCAGTTTTCTACTGAATTTTTTACCCCATTTACTAAAAGATGTGCCTCTCATAGAAAGCCAATGAATAGATAGGTTGAGAAGGTCTGGTCACATGCCTCCCTCTCCACCAACTTCACCCCCGTTCTTCTGTCCTTGATTCTTTGCACAGTTTTTATGGGATACTTAAAGAATTTAGTGTAATAGTCTCCAATAATTTATTTAACTAACATCGTACACCAGCAGGTTGAGAACGTGTATCAGATTATTCGAATGAAGCCAATGATTTTTCAAAGAGCAAGGAACAGTCTGAATCAAAGAAGTTAAATTTTTATGAAATTGAAAGGAAAACACGTAGAACACCATTTTTAGTGATGAGATAGCAAATATATGACATAAAATTTAATTCTGTGTCCAATTTATTTTTATTGCCGAAATACAGAGTTGATTTTATCTCCGTTTTGGTTGGTTTTAGGACCCATAATTACAAGAACGTTTTACTAATTTTAGTGATTACCACAAGATACTAAGGTTCTGAACACTTTTTTTTACAGTCTGGTTTTATATATATATATATAACCAGACTGTTTAAAAAAAATATATATACGAAATGGTTTTTAAATATCCTATTTTATTTTTAAGGGCTTAACTTGCCGTGGACATATATTTTTATTTGCCTTTTATGGATATTTCAACATTGATCCTTTCAAAGACACTCTTTTAAGCCTGGAAAAATGTATCAATATTTTTTTTAATGAACCTGCTGTTTTCACGTTTATTTTTTACCACTTACCCAACCAAGCAGTGCGCAGCTGTGATAGCCCAATAATCGCTTATAGCAGATGCCCCACAGAAATGACTACCATATTGCTCCATAGACAGCTTGGAAAGAAAATAATACTTTCATTAATATTCAAACGATAAACTCAGTAAATAAAACAATTTTTAAGTTTTATAGTAACACATATTTTGGAAAGACACTCCTATTTGCATCTTTAACTGTCAAAGGAAGTTTGAGTAAAACAAAAACTGTACTTTAAATTTTTCCGTGATTGTACTTGTTCAATCTATATTTCAAGAAGTGTGGTGGTTTAAGAAGAAAATGATGTGTGACCCAATATATGTTTTAACGCATTCTTGTGTCCGAACGTATATAAAACCAATTATTAAATTTAAAAATGACACCTGGACACAAGATTAGAACCCGGAATCTTTGGCTTAAAACATCATTGCTCTAATCACTTAGCTATCCAGGAGTTGTCCCGTGCCCAGGGTCATTCTTCAATTTAAGAAATATGATATTTAGATACGGCTATAGTAAAACTAACACATATAATAATTTGGCTATTTAATGCATCATTATATGCGCATTCGTACAGTTATTATTGTAGGCCTACTATTAGCAGCATAAAACCTTCTTGATTCAAAGAATGTTGCGTTATCTGATGGCTCGTGATCTTAATTTATTACTCATATTTAGTTGATGATTTTCACAGTTCCACCTAAAACTCGGCTTTAAGATATAAATGAAGAATAACCCTGAGCACTGGACACCTCCTGAATAGCTCAGTGGTTAGAGCACTAGCCTTCTAAGTCAAAGGACCCGATTGCGATTTCCATATATAGGTTTCATTTTTCCAATTAAAGAATATGATATTTAGATGCAGCTATAACGTAGCTAGCAAATATATTAGCTTTGCTATTTAATCTATAAAACCAATTCTCATAATAAAACATAGGTTCATATAATACACTAGCCAATAGTGCGTGCTTCCCGCGAGTTTCGTATTATTGGTAGCTTATTGACTCAGTGATTTATATATATATATATATATATATATATATAATAGTGTGATACTGATAGACATTACACCACGAGAAGGTGACCATATATGTCATGTTCGAGTCGGAGAATTTTGATTGGCAGACCCCCTTTTTACTGCCATATCATGATTTGGTTGGAGAATTTTGGTTATCAAACCACCTTGCTTACTGCCGTGTCATATTCCCTATGTTGCTGCCTACTTTGAAAGGACTTCCTGGTATACGATGCTAACCGTCCTTACCTCATGTGCGAGAACAACCAGTCTCCTGGGTGTGCTCACACTGAAGAATGCTACGTAGAGTTGTCCGTGGGAAAATCAGTCTTCCCTTAAATCAATCCCCACTTACTTCAATGTCTGACCCTGAGCATTGGTGATGGTCATTGAGAATCAGACTTTCTGGGGGAACTGTACTATCTTAAACTCAAAGTGATAATCCGAAGGAATGAGGGTAATGCGTGGTATAAATACTGTTTCCCCATAACCACACCATGTGAAGATAGTTTCCTTGGTGACGTTGTGATGGAGGGCTTTGACTTGCAGTCTGCTTCCATTGCCCAGATTTGGGGTCTTCAAATTGTGCAACAACATGATGGTCACGCAAACCTTCAAGAGAAGAGTGTGAGGAGGGAGCCTATGGGGCTTGAAGGTGTGCAAAAACTCTACTGGGTAGTGGACAGCACCTTTATATCCACTACTTAGTCCACTGACTGATAGGTCATCTCCTCCCATACAAACATGCTGAGCAGGAGGTTGTTGATCTAATTTGCCTTATCGTGTCTAGGAATTAGAATTGACCTCTCCCTTAGCCAAGATATAGTTTTAGGTCTGATGTTCTTTAGGACGGGTTAATTATTGTGGTCATACTTTTTATATCATTAACTAATTGACATATATAAAAGAAAGGTTTATCTTTTCATCTATCTCCTTCATTTTGCCGTCTCCCAATTCTAGCAGATTGTATGCAAACTACTCAGCCATGCCATCACTTTCTAGATTCATTCTCATATTTTTATTTGATTACAGCTTTTAAATTTTCGGCCATAGGTATGATGATTTAAGGCAGGCCTTAACTCCATCGGTTGAGGTCCCCCAGGGTACTAATGGCAGGGTCTGCCTAAAGTCCCTCGTCAGCAAGACAGTAACACCACCCATCAGCCTGTCACAGCTGCTAATGTCCTACAGCTTATGGTTTAGAGCCTCTATGCCCCCTTATGGGACATAGTACATTCGTACTATAAGATACGTTTGCAAATCTCGAAGCACCTGAGCTATATCGTTGTTTTTTTAAATGTTGCTTATAGGAGTTTCTGTATGATTCAGATTGAAGGGGATTTTGAAGGCAGAGTGGAAAGTTTAAGCCCCCCCCCCC
>CABFWB010000633.1:54566-167022 GCA_902151455.1 Timema bartmani | reverse complement strand
ATGAATCAACAGCCATAGAAATTCCCCTGTTACTTCTAACTTTGGCTAGTAACAAGTTTATCAAGAATTTTTTTCCCTTTAACTCCTGAGGCTTCCAGAACTTAACACTGCCATCTCCAACGTCTACGCTTTTAATAACATTCTTGTAAACCGTTATCTGAACGCCAGTTATTCTTGGCTCGTTTTCATACACTGTTTTCGAGAGAGCATCAAAGTCGTAGCTCAATTGCCTGAGGTAGTTTCAGTTGCCCATGACACCATCTATATCACTTGTTGATTTAGGCAAGACATAGTGCTTGAGAGTATGTCCTGCCATTGAAAGCATCACATTTTCCAACAAAACCAGACGTTTTATGCACATCATGTCCAGACCCTTCTGGACATCAATCTCTAGACAATTCCTCTCCATCTGCCATTTCATTCTCTCAGCAAAACTGTCCTTGTGCTTCTCCCACAGCAGGATCAGGTCTGAAATCGGGCAGAAAATCAACATGATTGCAAAAATTCTCTCAATTTAAAAGGAGAGTTAGATAAGTCCAAAGTCTTGCCCCAATGACCATTGTCTTCCAACAAACTCAACGCTCTGCAAGTGGACTAGAAGGTGGGGTGGATGTGAGCATAAACTGTTTTGAGGTATGAGAATGATGTTGGTCCTTGAACCTCGTGGAGCACAAGGAGCAGACGATAACACTCAAAGTTATTATGGGTGAACTGTGTACACTCTGCCTAAAACATGATCCTTCTTCACTCTAGGGTGACCTTGGACTTTCACTCCTTTCTTCCTTCTGCTGAACCTGTTGTCTTTCCACACATGGTAAGAAGTGATTTTGTGATACAGGAGCTGTTTGTCAAAGTCGTAAAACTTGCACAGTTCGACCTAACTCATGAATGTCATTTTGGGAGGGTTATTGACTTTGTCCATCACATTGGTTTATGTGAAAGATACTCTCTGGCCATTCTTGAGGTACACTGTGAGGTGGACCATGGAGGGATATATTTCATGAATAAGGAATCCGAAGATCTGCCAGACAGAATCCAAGCTACTGATGTAGCGTCCAGTTTGGTAGAGCGTAACTTCATCTTTCTCGTTCTCTAGTGCGAATGCTGCCTGATCACTGCACTTGTTGATGTACTTACACATATATTTTATCAACTTGACTGAGTTGCAGTACTCAACATTGATGTGAGTCTAGAAGGACCGAAATAGCACAGGATTGAACGGCACCACCCAGCGGTTGTCCAACTCCAATCCATTGACTTCGACAGTTAAGCCTCCATCATTCGGGATCTTCACCTGTACTGTGGATATCCATCGTCCTCTGTCTGGGTCTCACTGATCAAGGGTTGAATTAGAAGCCTGAAATGTATGAAGAACTTTTGTTGAAACTGCCGCATGGTCCATGGATCATGTTGCTCTTCACTATTTCATGCAGGGCAAGATCTACCTCAGGGTATGGTATCCCAGCACTTATGACTTGATCGATTAGTTGTGGTGAGATCCTGGTCTCCAACCACAATATAATGTGAATGTGTGGGCGGCCTCTCTTCTGCCATTCCACCGAGTATATAAAGCACCTTATACTCCCACAAATGCTTCTTTTTGTTAATAGATTCATGATCATCTTCACCTTGAGATGGAAAACCCAACTCAATGTGTTGTGGCACTCCTGAGCCTTTTGATCTTGTAGTGAGGACTCTGCTATTACCTTCCATTTTGGATTGTAGGTAAATGTTAAGAATAAATCAGGCTGACCGTAGTGGTGCATGTACGTCATGGCATTCTGCGTTCGCTAATGTAACTATCGTGGTCAATTGGTAAAGTAAGAAGGCAGGATAAACATTTGACCCAACTCAGCCACATTGCATCACTCTTCTTCTCTAGTTCTGCACCCTCATTTTCTTCTGACTGTTTCTGATGAAGTTAAACCTCTCTGTTTCAATTTTTACATACCTGTCTTCCAGGAACTGATTGAGGAGACTGCGGGAAGGATGCAGGTGAATCTGTTATTCTTCTCTTACCATAATTCGTTATGAGTAAAACATGGCTGAATAAACTGTCTTCTTAAAGGGGAGTTTGGTTGTGTGGTCATCTTGAGGCAACGCGATTGATTAACCATCCTCATCATAACAAAACATGAGAGGATACTGCAGGGTGTCGTAGGCTCTGAGGGTCTCGCTGATTCTAGTTAGCGTGTTGTTGCAACTGTGTAGCACGATGTATCTTCTCTCGAATACCTGACCCACAATACGGCTACCTCACTTGTAGTGGGTGCGTTGAATCGACCCCTGTGACCATTCTTGGGATTCTTGGTAGCATGGATAGCTACTTAGAACTCCGTTTTATATTTCGAAACAGTATCTATGGCCAATTTGAAATCCCTCACATATTTGTTGTTATCATGCAACATCTTCTGCAGATGGGTAACTAAACCAGGTTTCACATCAGTGAAGCATTAAAATGTTACCCACCCATCTGCGTCTATGTCATCCCAATGGTATATTCTTATTTGGTTTGCCAGACAATAAATAACTTGAACGTGGTTCTAGTAACTTCCATTCAAGCTGCATGTCCTGCCCACCATAATCTACGAGACTTGACTATCTTAAAATTATTTCTTATGACTATTGCAGGTTATGTAACTCCTCATTATGTAACCTCTTTCAATCTACAGTAGACTCATCTATCATTGGACAAAATATCATTTTAAGCACATAATCTAAATTTATTTTCGTCGTGTAAGATAAACGACTACATTCTACAACCACAAAGAACACGTGATAAAAATATAGTTTTGTATATGCAGAGTTTTATATTCCCTAACAGCAGGCGATATTTCATCAACTGACTCGCCAAGTAATAGCATGCATTTTCCAACAGTATTCGTTTCTTAATTTATAATCTAATATCGTTATTGTTAGTTGAAATTGCTCCTAAATATTTAAACTCATTAACCTTGTAAAATAATATGCTGTTTGCAGTAATCTCATAACTATCGTCACCAATTTGTGTTCTTTGTGTGATCATAGTCTTAGTCTTTAGTATTTCCCTTTCAAACCTATTTCCTTCCTCTCCTCTATTAAAATTTCTGCATTTATTGCTACATCTTCCCTACTATTGCTCATCAAATATAGATCATCTTCGTATCCTAATAGCTGCATTGTGCCTTTTAATATCAACCCTTCCCTAATTTCTTACATTACCATAGTATCATACTCTAAAGCTAGATTAAGAATTAATTTGGAAAGCACATCTCCTTGTTTCAACCCATTATGTATTTTGAAAGTATCTAATAAGAGCACTCCAACCCATACCCTGCCACGTGTATCAGTCAAATATACTTCAATTAAATAGAATCAAATAACTAAAGCTATTATTTATGCTTTTAGTGAGGATTACTCTATCTAGATATCATATTCTGAAAATTGAAAAATGACACCTGGACACGGGAATTGAACCAGGGACCTTTGGCTTAGTACGTCAATGCTCTACCCACTGAGCTATCCAGGAATCATCCCGTCTTAACTCATGGCAGCATTAAGCCAACTACCGAGTCGAAGGTGGCTGCATTATCTGATAGCTCGTGATCTTAATAATAAATCACACATTTGTAGTCGACTATTTCCGCACGTCCATCATAGACTCTGCCTTAAAATATGAGTGAAGAATGACCCTGGGCATGGGATAATTCCTGGATAGATCAATGGTCAGAGCATTGTCGTACTAAGCCAAAGGTCCCGGGTTCGATGCTCATGTCCAGGTGTAATTTTTCAATTTTCAGAATTCAATTAAATAATTGACAATTTTTTGGATATCTCACACTTAAATAAAATTTCATGTAATGTATTTATTTTAACTGAATCGTAACATTTCATAATATTTTAATATCCAAATTATTAATATAATTATATAATTTTCAAACATAGCTATTAATCTTGTATTCCCACTTAACTCAAGGAAAAATTATGATTTAATTGGTCTTACTCTTAATATTATAAAAAATTACTATTTGATTTCAACTCTTTAACAGTTTCACTATTTTGTTAGTACTTACCTGTCTAATTATCTAATATTGATTGATAACGAATGAAGAACCAATTTTTAGAATATTGATTCCCAATTCATTCTGTTGAGAATCAATTAAATATATAAAATTAAGATTAATATATTTATCAAGACTATTTTGCTATTTATTTAAATCAATTTACCCACAAATAAGTAAAATAAATGTTTATATAAGATCAACCTAGTTCAGGAATAACCTCTTTTTTGAGTTCGTACCAAATCTGTCAATTTTTTTAGATTATTTATTTCACACTCATGGGGGAATTTTGAGAAAGAAATTGGAATATTAGGATGTTTAACCATAATTATTAATAAATAGTAATTATAGATATTATAACACTAAATATTATATGAGATATAAATCACTGTTTTTTACTTCCATGAACCTTATTGATTGTTAAAAGAGCTTAAAAGAGCTGAAATAATTTTAGGAAACACTTTAGGCAAAATATCTGAATTATTATAGCATCATCACATATCACTGAATAATTAGCAGAATTGATGCTCTTAAAGGATACCATCTCTACATTATCATACTATAGTAGGGTTGATCGAAAAAAAAAACTTGGACAGCAGTGAATGCGGCGCGCCAAGATAATATCTCAAGTAGTACTTTGGGCACGCGTGCCGTAGTTGAACCAACCTTGAACTAGCTATATAAACTGCAACATTTCTCACCATGAATGGATACTCTCCTTCCTCTGCATAGTCTCCACCAAATATCTTAACAAATGGCCTGATCTCCCGAGCAGACACATCTGTAAACAAAGCTAAATGTGTGCCAACATTGTGATCATGACTCGTTATAATGCTATTAATATATTAAACAACAAAATAGTAAAACTAAGGAATCAAATACACTTTCTTTAAAAGGTAATTAATGGTTTTTTCAAAAGTTTCATTACCTGAGATTAATTTTCTCTGCAAGCAGAAATACTATAAATAATTTGAAGGGAATCTTATTCTTACTGTAGAATTTACGTTAGAAAGATATTTTTAAATATATAAAACAATAATATAACTATTGAATTAATCTAATAACATATTCGTTGTTATTTTATTTAATGAGTAAATGAGTAAAAAGCTCTAAATAACACATTTTTGACTTTTATGAAATAACTTTTCTGTCACGATTCAACATGTACTGTATTTCAAGGGGGGAAAATAGTCAGACCTACACAGAAAGAATCTTTTAAAGTGTATAAAAATAAGCCTAGATAACCCATGCGTGATAAAATATCACCATGTTCACCCTTGAGCTCCAAAAGTTATATTCAAAGAACAAATGATGTTCATATAAATACGTGCCAGTAGAGATATGTATAGAACTGTAGAATAAATTTCATCCTATGTCAGTCTGACTAGTGAACCACAAAGAAATGCTGATGCATCGTATTTATTGCAATCCTTTTAGGTGAAAGCGTCCACAACATGGGCGATGTCATCGCCACCTTAAAAAGTGTTGAGTTCCTTTGTTTGAAACCCGACTAGACTTAGTAATTCACTAAACTCATATCATAGAACCTATTAGGCTCTTTAAGTGCCAACACACACCGTAATTTTTAATTTTATTTTACTGGCATTAGATCCTCTTTAGGCATTAGCAATTGGGAGATGCTTCTAGATTCATCACGTTAAAAAAAATTCCCATATAAAACACCTCTAAATTACTTACAAGGGCACCCATTTTAAACCAATTTGTTGGTGGAGGACCGTTCTTAACAGCTTTTAGAGGAATATATTGTTTAAAAGTTGTGTCCGAGATGACCAGCCTAAAGAAGTTCTAGAAGTAGCTGGTTTTACAAATTCATCCTGGCTAGGATAGCTTCAAATAGCTTCAAAAGGCATCCAACTTTCTAAAATTGTAAAATGGAGACCCACTTGAAATAGCTTCATAGGGACCTCCAGCTTTCAAATTTTCAGATCAATATAATAATAACCGTTTAAGAAAAGTTCATAGCTTACCACCATGTACAATTTGTTTTATAATATGATTATTAGGTAATGTATGTTAAGGTATACCTCATTACAATATTATCAACTTTTGCAACTAAGTTACAACTAGCTTATTTTTAATTTTCCACTATTATACTTATGTTTCTCTGTACCTTTATTGTATTTATTCACTTACCTTTGGAAAGTCCCGAAAACAATACTAAACATAACCCCAGCAACATTATACAGATGTTTCTCAACACGGCTACCGGTATTGTATCTATTCTGATATATAGTGTAATTTATTAGTCTAAAGCCTTGAAGTGTGTCACCATTTGAAAAATAACAACTATTCGCCCTATTATTAAGTGTTTCCTGTCTCCAATATTTTTTAACAATTTTTGAACGATAATTGTATAGTGTTTAATTTATTGAGCCTAATTAAGCTTCTTAATTAGGTCACCATAGTGGCGAGCTATCAGCTACCACAAGCCGGAAACAATGTGGTCAACAAATTAATCTGTGATTTGTTAGAAAATTGGTTTCAATCCAAAATGTTTTCAGGACTCAATTATGTTGAGTTAATGAGATATTATTCAACAAAGAAAATATAAAAATTTTATGGGGCTGGTCCTTAACTATAAATAATTTACATATTTATAATATATAGTTTAAATATGATGTATTATAATAATCTTTAATATTCTAACCATATATTACTGTTGCACTATCATTATTTAGAGATAAAAAAAAGGTGTTCCTGGCTTAAATATATTCAAATATAGATATTTCCCTCAATTATATCTAGTGTGGTTATGTTATTTAGTGTTGCTCAGTTATTTTTTAAGGAGTAACAAAATAAATGACTGAAGTTTCGAGTGTACAACTGCTTAATGAAAGATAAAGTTACTTAAAATTAATAAATTTATAATATTTTTTGCGTATAGCCCGAACGAGTAGTAAGACGCGGTACTAATAATAATATAATATTTTTAATGAAAATTAATACAAACATGACTTTTATAGTCGGTTTTTACCCGTAATTTTTTTAATTTAAGTTCCTGAAAAATCCTGGGGAATATGTTTTCCTGACTGAATTTCAGGAACAACCATTTTCCCAAATATTTTCCCAAAGTTTTTCATCTCGCTCAGCCCTATAAAATAAGTTGAAATATATTTTTACATTCAGAATGCAAAAGTTACAATTAAAATTGACAAATTTAGTTTATTTATTAATTTATTAAAAATATAAAAACTATTTTATGTTTGAAATTGAAATAATTTTCTCTAGGTCAAAGAGAATAAAAAAAAGCTGCACCACCCCTCACTATAGCGTTGAGTTGATTTCATAAATTTTGACTGATCTTTCGTCTTACATTGCTGGTATATGTAGCTCTTTCTGCCATCATTCAAATATGTTCGCGTACCTCCAAATGTCCTGGCACGTACTCCTCGGGGTACGCGTATCCCATGTTGAAAACCTGTGGGCTATACGATCAGCCAAACCGGCAGTCTTGGAACAAAAATCTGACTGAAATTATGCAAAAGTATTTGTTCGAGACCCTTTACGGTCAATCCTTGTGATATCCTGCATGCAAATTTTAGTTAATTCAAAAACGTGGATGATGAGAAAAACTATCCGTTCCAGTGCCTGCACCGTCTGAGGCGTCACTCTCGCAATAGCCTATACTACCGATGATTGGGAGATCAGGGCTCAAATCCCGGTTGGGTGTACTCAGAGTGGTTTTACCAAAATGGCTTTTCCCTCACTCATTAACCATGCAAATGCGAGTACACATCCTATGTATTAAACCTTATTCTTTCTTAGCCCATTAAACTAATTAGTATAAAGTCGCAGATGGCTGCGTTATCCGATGGCTCGTGATATTAATATAATCACATACTTGTAGCCGACGATTTCCGCTAGTCCATCATGGACTCTGCCTTAAAATATGAGTGAAGAATGACCCAGGGCACGAGACGAATCCTGGATAGCTCAGTGGTTAGAGCATTGGCGTACTAAGCCAGAGGTCCCGGGTTCGATTCCCGTGTCCAGGTGTCATTTTTCAATTTTCAGAATATGATAGCTAGATGGAGTAATTCCCTACTATTAAGAATAAATAATAGCTCTGGCTATTAAGTCTTAGTATAAAGGAGTAAAGCCAGAACAGGTAGCGAGAAGGGGTGCTAAAATACTAATAAGAATAAACCGTGTATAGTGCTAAAACTAGTTGCACGAGGACACAAGACTGTAGGAAATACTAACGAGTGCACATACAAGGTCAGTACTACTGTCAATATTACTGTCAGTCTCTCTCACCACTCGCAAGAGTGAAGTAACTACTGACGAGTCCACATACAAGTTCAGTACTACTGTCAATATTACTGTCAGTCTTTCCACCACTCGCAAGAGTAAAGGAAATACTGACGAGTCCACGTACACGGTTAGTACTAACGTCAGTACCTCCCACACTCACAAGACCGATGAACTAATACTGGTGTGATCGGAAAGTTTGGATCAATATTCAACCTACTCAAGTTACTTAATTCAAGAACTTCACGTCACTTCAGTCACTGATCTCAAGTATATTGTGTATATAGACATGTGTACTATATGAATAAATATGTATACATCTATAAAAATATTAATATAAATACATATATACATGCATAATGTATAGATTAATATATTTGTATTATATATATACATACACATATGTGTATATACTTATATGTATTATAAATGAATATATATAGTAAGTAAACGTATATGATTTTTATAATTATCCTGAGAATCCAGTGAGGTCAACAATATAATATAATAGCTACACCTTCAAAATCAAATGCATATTTATATGTATGTATTTTATATGAATAAATATCGTTTATCATAAGGGTTTAACTCACCCAGAGTTAACTTATTAGATTTTTTATGTACATATTTCTATAATATATCATTTCAAAGACACTTTCTAGCTTTAAAAATGAATCAATCAATTTGTTTTTAATAAACCTACTGTTTTACGTTTATTTTTAACCACTTACCCAACCAAGGCAATGCGCAGCTGGGATAGCCCAATAATCACTTATAGCAGATGCTCCACAGACATGTCTGCCACATTGCTCCATATGTAGGGAAATAATAATATTGGAATTCAAATCTGAAATCTAAATTCAGTAAAATAAAATAATATTTGAGTTGTATAACGACACAGTTTTTGTAGAACACTCCTATTTGCATCTTCTAGCTAAGGCAGTTTGAGTAAAACCAAAATTATTATTTTGAGTAATTTCAATCTATTTTTCAATATGTGTGGTGGCTTGGAAGGGAATTAAATTGTATTTTAGTAGATGTATTATAGCCCATTCTTAAATCTACTAGTACATAAAACAATTTGTCATAATAATACGTAAGTTCATCTAATAGTTCAGGCCATTCGAATAAGCACAAAATTATTATGTCTCTTTCACATAAGCATCCAATAGCCCCATATAAAAACGATTCTCAACTTCAATATAATACACTTATTTATTGATGAGCTGTGATAAAACAAACTCCATTAGAATGATTCAAAAAGTATGTACGGTAGCTAAGATAGACCATTCCCTCGTAACATTTGTGGAACATTGCATTTTGTGACGGTCCCAGATATAATAATATCGTCTTTAATACTGGAGTATTAAGGTAAATGTATTTTTCTGCAATTAACCATCAGTTGTAGATGAGAAAGACGAAATAGAATGATGGCAATATTATAAATGTCATGTCTCAGATGTAGCTAGCAGACATAAAACATTAACTCACAGCTAGAGTATCAGAATCTACGATTATATCCACAGACTCCTAAACTTGTTTTATAAGCTTTTAAAAATTTTATAACTGGAAAGTTATCTATCGTTGGGAAACTGGTAGGCAAACTCTATTATAGTCGGTTGGTAGTAAGAAGACTGGAAATCTATTGTATAGTAGAAAGCAAGAGTAAACCCAAAGGACTAGATGTTGCTATCTTCGACAGAAATATCCCTGGATTACTTTAATGTGGGTGACATTGAAAGAAACATTGAATAATGTTAGTTTGGATACGTAGGATAAGTTCTAGTTGAGTACGATCATAAAAAAATGTAGAATCTAGTAACAACCAACATAAATAAAAAGTAACCAGAACCTACAATTATTTTATTCTGATAATTCAGAGTGGGAAATACTAATAAATAAATTAAAAGAAGGAAATGAATTTTTTTAAATAAAGATTTTAATAAATATTGGTATCGACCTATTTTAACATGGCTATACAGGAAATACCGTGTTTTACCGTTTTTATTAACAAAACACTTTATTTGGAAAAGATAAAATTGTTTCAATAAAAACAAAAAAAATAATTTTCTTCACAAGGTGACCTCAACAGTTGTTGGGTATCTGTCAAGAGTGTCCTGGAATTTAATGACAACTTTTTCTATTCATTTGAAAAGTTTGTTATTTAATGCCGCTATGCTGATGACGTGCATTCAAGAACTGTTAACATCACCATGTGAAGAAAATTAAACAATATTTTTGTACTAAAGCGTCAATTGATTAATTTTTCAACAAATAATAAGTTTTGTCGTAAATACTGCAAAAACACTGACCCTTTATCGCGTTTCCTGCATTCCCCTTGGATGAATTATTTTAATTCACGAAATATTATTATTATTAGTGTTATTATTTCTTTTCACACATAACTAATTATTTTATATACCTCCACAATACTAGAGGTAAATTTTTACTTACTTTCTTTTATTATTTTCATTGTTATTTGATTCAAACTCTTTAACATATTCATTATTAATTTACGTATCTATATAAATATCCAATGTTGATTGATTAAGAATGAAGAAACTAATTTTAAAGACCAATTCCCAATAAATTTTAATTCTCTGCAACCATAAATACTATAAGTAAGCTGAAAGATTTCTAAGAATTCATATTATTACTCTAGAATTGCATTTAAGAGATATGTTTAAATATATAAATAGATGTTCACGTGATCAGATAGATAAATCTGTAAAGTAAGTTTAATTCTATGTCAGTCGGACTTGTGAACCATGGGAAAATGCTGATGCGTAGCCCTTATTACGATTCTTTTAGGTGAAAGCGCCTGTAACGCAGGCATTGTCATGGCCATATTGTAAAGTGCTTAGCTCCCCGGTTTGAAACCCTACTAGACACATAAAGTGGTAGAAAAGAGTATAAAACAATTAGGAATTCACTAAACTCAGAATGTAGACCAAACTAGGCTCATTAAGGTCCTGCACACACCGTATTTTTTAATTTGATCTTACTGTCAGTAAGTAGAGTGTCTTTAGGCATTAGAATTTGGGAGCTCTTGACAATATTTCTCCCCAAACGACTTAATACACTCCTGATGACAATGCAATAAAGTAATCATCTAGGAATTTTAACAATAAACATCTCTAGCTTTTGCTAGGAGATTATTTAATAAACAACCCTCAATCAATACAAACCCATATTATAGTTTATCCTGGCCGTTCACAGTATTGCGTCATCTAGCTAAGCTAATAACATCGTAGCAAACAATAAATAATCTTATTTTAATAAATAAAAATAAAATGAACATGGTGGCTAAAATTAAAATTGTCTGCAAAACGTTATTGCATTAATTTGTTTTGTAGTGAATAAATATATGATTAAATACTTTATTAAAAATATCAAAAGCTGACAAAGGATGGTAAAATGCCCCAATAATTTTATCCAATAAACTGTCCCAAAAAATATATAAATATTCCTCCCTGTATTTTCGTTATTGATCAGACATGTTCTTGTCCCGATTATAATGGCGATATTAACTGTTAATCTTTAGATTATCAAGATTGTTGGTAAACACTCTCCCAATGAGATATCAAAATAGAATGTGTTTAACGGCCCACATATTTTTGTCCTGCTTCATTTAAATCCTAGAATTAATTTACGAAATGAATAGGCCTGATAACCATAGACCTGTGGAACTAACAAATATGTAATAGATTATTATTTGGTTAGGCTTAGAAAAATATGTAAGATTAAAAACCAAGCTCCAAATATCTTCTAAACTTATCCAACGATCATAAACGTGTCTAGAAATAAACAATAAAAAGTGCTTCTAGATTAATCAAGTTAAACAAAATTCCCAAGGTGTTATGACACCAAATAACTTCCAAGGGCATCTGTTCCAAACCAATCATTTGGTGAAGGACCATTCTTAATAGCTTTTAGAGGAATATATTGTTTCAAAGTTGTGCTCGAGATGACTAACCTAAAGAGGTTCCATAGGAAACTAATGGTGACCTGGTGGTCTAGGGGTAAGGTGTCGGACTTCTGTGCTGAGGGTCCGGGGTTCAATCCTCGGTCCCGGCACAGATTTATCTGATTACCAAACCCTTCCTTCACCTCTGACAAGACGTGTATTTATCACAACTTGTGAATGTGTGGAATGCCAGGCCTCCACCGTGGTTCGGATTCCACGTTAATCTGTAGGTCCTCCATTTCATCTCACAATCACCCTACCATTACACATTAGCGTAAGTGCGTATAACCCGAACGGGTACTAAGACGCGGTGCTAATAATAATAATAATAATAATATAGGAAAGTAGTTTTACACTTTTAGTCATACAGGCTACGACAGCTTCAAATATATTCAAACGGCATCCAACTTTTTAATTTTCTGACCTATAAATTAATAACCATTTAAGACAATTTTGATATATACACCATATTATAGTTAGGTAAAGTCTGCTTATAGATATAGTTTTATACTGATAATTTCAACTTTTGCAAATGATATAAAACTAACTTATTTTCAATTTTTCATTACTATACTAATGTTTCTCCGTACCTTTATTATATTTGTTCACTTACATTTACAAAGTCTCAAAAACAATAGTAGACATTTTCCCAGTGGCATTGTAATGGTGTTTTTAATACAGCTATTATATTTATACTTATGTCTAATGTTAATTATTTGTCTAGAGCCTTATAATACTATTTTTTTTGCGACAACTCTATTTATTACTTAAAAATGCTTGTAGAAGATAGCCCCAGCTATTAAATTTAATGTTTTCTATGATATTTTAACAATATATTAAGTTATTATGACAATATTTGAAAGATAACAATTATTATTATCCCTATTTATAGGTATTTCCTGTGGCCAATATTGTTTTAACCTTTTTTTGAAAGATAATTTTATTGTTTTTAATTCTTTGAATCTAATTAAACTTCTTTATTAGGCCACCTTAATGAAAAGGTTTAGATACCACAAGCCGGAAAAAATGCAGTCAACAATATATTTTTGCTTTTTTTAGAAAATGGGATCAATTCAAAATAATTACAAGCCTAATCATGTTGAGCTAACGAGATAATAATATTTTATAATAATTATTTAAAGGAAATGTAAAAAAAATCTGAATGGGATTGGTCTTTGACAATAAATAATTTACATACCTATCATGTGTAGTGTAAATATTATGTATCATAGTTAATTAGTAATATTTTAACCAGAAACTACTGTTGCACTTTGAAATAATGACACATCATAATATACAGCTAGAAATTCAGAGTGTCCTATGCTTATAACATAATTATTGAAGTGTAATTTTATAATGTTTCTAAAATATCGAGTTTTAAATAATGTCTAGTGAATTACAAAAATTAATTTGATATACTTTAAATTAAAAAACGACACCAGGAAATGAGAATTGAATCCAGAACTTTTGACCTTGTACGCCAAAGAACTGACCACTAATCTATCCAGGAATTGTCTCATGCATAAGATCATTCTTCACTCATATTTTAAGCCAGTCTTCAAGTATACAGTGACGGCTGTACGAATACGCATATCTTGATGGATTGAATAACGAATTTATTTTATTTGTTAATAACGGTTATAGCCGCTCCTAAACATTACATCATTTAAATTGAAAAGCCTTGCCAAGTCTAAGGTGACTGCGTTATCTGATAGTTCATGATCTTAATTGATCGCACATATATAGCTGACACTCGCATGTCCATCACAGACTCTGACTTAAAATATGATTGAAGAATGACCCTGAATATGAAAAGATTCCCGGATAGCTCAGTGGAAAAAGTATTTATCTTCCACGTCAAGGGTCTCGATTTCGATTCCCCTGCCTAAATGTCATTTTTTAGTTTAAGGAATATTATTTTTGCTTACGACTATAACAGTATAACCGTAACTATAAATATAATAGTTTTCTATTTAATACAAATAATTTGAATTTTAGAATAAATTTAGATTATATTTCAAGGATAGTATTTTTTAAGTAGTAGCAAAGCAGTACCAAAACAATATCAAATTAAAACATTAAACATTTGACCACTCACTTATTGATACTTCCTCGTTGTAGAGTCTTAATCTAGCTATACCAATCACAAAACAAATATAGTAGTTAATAAATTAAAATAAATAAAATATTTGAGACAAAATATTAACTTGTTCACAAACTGAGTGCACAAATAAACACAATCCATTAATAACGCAATCTTTACCTAAGCAAATTTATACAATAAGATAAACAATGTTACAGAGATGTATATTTGAAAAAAAGAACATCACGATTTAACAAACAAACAAAATTTAGTAATACACTTTGTTACAGAAACATATTGAACAATAAACATGCTGTTCATCCAAAGAGTATCCGCTTCACCAAACTATACAACCAATAATGGTTTGTTTTAATTCTAATATTGCTTCTAGAAAAGCAATATTTTTTATACTTCAATTTTAGCTTTGTTTTTGAAACGCTGATGGATTCTCTTTTAAGATAATCTTTGGTTTGTCTATGTATTAATTTATTTTTAGATTTTTGCTTTTACCTGTACATAATTCTTTTTTTTTTTACCACTTTGAGAAGTTTTAATTTTATATTAACAATTTGCCAGCCTCTATTTTTAAATTCCAAACTTTCCAGCTTTTATGGTTGCTGTGACGTTGTACTTTCAAAAATTTGGCAAATTTAAATTCCTTCTGTCCTGTATTAGTTCCAACATTTCTACTTTGAAGTTATAAGATTTAGAATATTTGCTCATATTGTATTTTTTATTTGCGTGGTTGCCAAATTTCAATTTTAAACACCACCATATGTCTATGGGCCTATTAATATTATATAAATTACATATCGAGCTCTTCAGTTTCCCAGGCCTCAATTTTAAAATTTGGTACGTTTGGACGTCAATTGGCTCCCTGGGAAGACCTATTGATTTATACGTCTAACTTCCATTTTATATCACACAAACAATGTTTTTATATTAGTCCTAGGAATCTTAAGGGGATTCTTCCTTCCCCATTTAATGTATCTTGGTTTTGAAAACTAAGTCTCATACCTTAAGTTAATTTTTCAGTGATAATTACTAGGATTATTTTTATTCTATAGCATTTGACAGGGGATTAAACCAATTTTGGATGCAATGGGGCTATCTTCGAAAATATAGCAAGTAGGAATGTTTCAGCAGTTGAAAGTACATAATATACATTCATTGGTCCCAGCCCATTCCAGCAACACCGACTAGGCTTCTACTTTACCTGGGTGTGTCATTAGTTGGGATAATCTGACCCTTTGCGTCAGCCTGGCATATTATGTTCTGCTAGTTGGTGTTGTCGCTTGAAAACATGAAGTTTCATGATAAAGATATATTTTCAAATATGTATTTGCTATGATCAATTCGGACATATTAATAAAATTAACAAGTAAAGTTAGGTTATAAAAAAATTCTGAATAACAATATAAAAGAAGATAAAATAAAATTAACAGGTTATAAAAAGAACAGTATTTATGATTAGAAATTATGTAATTAATCACGATGTATAGATTATAATACACGTCTTGTTAATGTTGAGCAATAAACTGTTAGTGTTTGAATTACCTTAATGGCTGTTTGGGGTGGTTCATGTAGCCGCCTGACAAATTCAAATCTTCTACCACGATGAAAAGTATTTTTTTATTTAAGTTCAGGAAATTTTCAAATCCTCCATTTCACTACCACCCTTTATAAGTGTTAGATATTTAACCCTTATTTTTAAATCGGATTCATCCCTCTATATTCCTGAACAATTTCCATTTTCCGGCTCACTTAAAAGGTTTCAATTCTCTTTACGTAATCCCCCCACCTTCCTCCTGTCTTATTTTGTGCATTTAAAATCTTCAGTCTCATATGATTATTTTGAGAGGTCCGCTATATTAGTCAGCAACATTTAAATTTTATACCATTCTTTAAAGTGTATTTTCTGTTCATACCCCCCTCCCCAACCTGTTTTCCAAAGTCCCAATTAAAAATTGTATGTTTTCAGCCCTTAATATTTATTTGGAGTGGTATTTTTTACTGCCTTCTTAATTTAAGTTCTCTACCGCACTTTAAATTAATTGTTTACCATTAGTTTTTGAAATTTTAACCATCTCCCCTCCCACCCTCACACAATTTTAACCGAACCACTCTTAGAAATTTATATTATATTATTATTTGGCTATATGGAGCTGTCTCTCAACCTGTCGACTAAATTTTAATTTTATAGCTCATCAAATGGTTTTTTTTCTAACTATTGGCCGCCTATATAATGGAGACCCATTTTGAAATTTTTAAATTTAAGATGTATCTACCTATAGGGGGAAATCCTGCCACCTTCTTACCAAGCAAGATTTCCAATTTCTGGGCCCAGGGGTTGGGGAAATATGGGGATGATTAAAACAGTGTGTCCGACGCCTTCCTGTCTCTCTTAGGGGATAACATTTGAAAAACTCTCAAGGAAGTTTCACCCAATTCAAGAAAAAACTTTGTTTTTTTTAAATATCAAGAAACTATGTCCGGTGGCTTGAAAGATACATCAATGAATTATGAAAATTTAAACTCCCCTTTTACCCCCTTGGAAGTCGAATTTTGCAAAATACCATCTTATCTCTTGCCTGGGGTCTAAAATAGCCTTCTCTCAAAATTTCAAGATTTCAGGCCCAGAGAAATGCGGTGATGAGTAAGTCAATAAGTTGGTTTTAAAGATCATATAATATATAGATGATAAATATCTTAAATTAGCTTATTGATTAACAGATCAATTGTTCCGCAACAAAAAATCAGAAATGCATAGTTTAAATGAATAGTGTTAGGAAGCAAATAAATAATTACACTTTATATTAATGTAATTTGACATACTATAAATTATATTTATGGTATATAAATGCATAACTGAAATTATTTTTAGCTCACTAAAATTTAATATATGAACGTTTTGGATAAGTTGAATAGCGTAGTAGTTTTTCCAAGAATGTAATTCTATTCATATTTTATGTGAATTTCCCCGTTTCTTGTTGTTGAAAGTTGGCTCACTGACAAGAACAATACAACTAGGCTTACATAGACTACATGGTTACGATGCGCAATTTGTATCATCTTCAATTTACATCCATTACTGTTTCCAGCCTGCGGCCTGGGCCAGATTTAATTCAAGCTTTATATTTTCCACTACCTTCTTTCTAGGCCTGTCCTAGTTTCATATGCCTTATAAAATAACTTAAGACCAGGACAGGCACAACATCCAGTCCTCGGCCTTCAATTTATCAATGTGAAAGGGTAAACCCATTTTTTCATCAATGATAAATGTTCGGCCATGCTGGTAATCGAGCCCGGGATCCTTAGCTCAGTAAGCAGAAACGCTACCAACTGCTCTAAGGTGTCAGACTGTGTCATCTTCATGCTCTTTAAAATAATGTAGGGAAGATTTTATTTCAAACGTTGATAGGATAAAATTAATCGTGGACCGTTTTAATTTCGTTTATTGCCTCAAGCTGTGAGCAAGGTCGTTAACACTATACACTATACCCAGTGACCTCTTATCAATTTGTTGATAAGGTTAAGGCTTCTTATTCTTAACGTGGTGTAAAATTAGGCAAGATTCAAATGATTGGTAGCTTATTATCTTTTTAAAATATACAATTTTTGTATTAGAAACTTTTTCTGGCCGCTTAAGTTATCTTCAATTTAAGGTAGGCATGAGGAAGGCATGAATTTAGAGTAAAATTACTCACATTTGTGTGGATGTATATTGGGAAACCTTATTACACTTGCCTGGGGTTCGGACCCTGAATTCTCTGTCATTGGCAAGCAAGAATAGACGAGCTAAACACCTAGTTAATATGTCCACCGATTCAGGTAGATTGATATTAATAGATTTTATGCACTGGTGTGATTTTATTAATACGAGATAAAAAAATATAATCAGGTCCAAGAGACTCCGTGAGGATAGTTTGTCCGATTCGCAGTAAACTAGACTGCTAATGACGGGGAGATCGTGGTTTTATCCCTGTTGGGTGTACTGAGGGTGGTTATTTCTAAATAGTTTCCCACTCTTTCTCCATGGAAATGGGGCTACACTTCCTCTAAATCCAACCTTACTCATCGCTAGCCCCTTAGCGTAATTAGAACATAAGCGTATAACCCGAATGTGTAGTAAGACGCGGTGTCAAAAAAAATATGAGTTTTTATTATGTTTACCCGACACAAATTTGTGGATATAGTTGAATTATCTTTTGACCAAAAAGTAAAGACTTTATTTATAAAACTAGACCTACCCCACCATGCCATTAATACAAGTTTTTCTGATAATGAATTCTATTATGTAGGCTGGTTCGAATCTTGTTTGGGTTTGAATGTAGTCTTGAACCATAATTATAAAGATTTGGTGCTTCTTACAAGAAGGGTTGTGACCACTCTAATAATATTTTAAGGGCACAGGGTAAAAAGCTGTAAAGTCCAATTTTAACTAAAATTGAAGTAGTGCTTCCATTTATGTGAGTCAATCATGATACCTCTATAACGCACTTAAAAATATCGTCATTAAAGGTTTTTCTCATATTTAAATGAATCTTACTAACGTAAATAAAGTATGTATTTGGTGTTTATGGGGTTTGAGATATAAAAGTAATTGTCCTGGGAAGTATATATAGTGTATCTTCCCCCATTTTTATCCAGTAGCCATAATTATTTTTGAACTGTGTGTTTTACACAAGGACTATTACAAATTTAGAGGCAAGATTTAGTAGGGATACTTAGAATAAATCACCCTGCATTGGTGTGGAAGGAAGAGAAAATAAAATCATGATATAAATGGTAAGCTGCCCACACTAAACAACACGCATTAGACTTGACTTTAATTTAACACGTCCGATTCCGACCGTTTCAATCCAATTCAATGTGTGGCAGGCTTATTAATAAATTTGGTAGATTATTTAACATTTTTACGTCAATAGTAAAACCAGTTTGTAAGGTTTGTTCTGGTAAATAAGTGTTCAAAAAAAAGTATTTAAATAGATTCTAGTACTTTAGCTAAGATATTAACGTGTCTGTGTACTGATATAAGAGTCCCGGGTTCGATTCTTAGTACAGCGTATCATTACTGAAATGTGAGTTTTGTAACGATATTACGTCATCGGACGCCCAGTGTTCCCATAAACCTCGGCGAGAGCACCTGGCCGGCTCGCAGAGGGTTTTGTCCCGTGGGAAGAAGTAGTTCGCGCGGTTGGCAAGGGGATCTAACATGGTGTAAAGAGTCAGTGTGATTTCGTGAAATGGAGGGGGTGAACCGACTTTCCCCCTCCCCAGACTGGTGGTGCGGTCAAAAAGAAAGTTGTACAGTAATAAATGTAAAGGTGTTGAGTGACCGTGATATTGTGAAATAAAGTGATGCCTTACAAAATTGAGTCTGTACAAAATGGTAGCGGAACGGGGTTCACGAAATAGTATCAGGGTGAAAATTAAGGACCTATGAATTTATTCATCACGCAAGCGCAACATTTATATGGTCAGAATAATCTTCAACTTGAAACAAGCACGCCATAGTCAAAGTGAGCTATGGACGCATCATCAACAAACAAGTACACTACAGCGGATTCACGAGCGACAAACGGACTGTACCAGAGTAAACCGGCGCTCTTCAACCCCGAACGAAACATATCCCAGTACCGGGCCTGGCTTCGAAGGTGAAAGTTGTGATAATATCGTTCCCCAACGTAAAGTGCAACGAAAACACGTGGAAACTCCAATCACTTCGATGGATCCAACTGAAAGATAAGTAAAAATAAAACTAAGTGTTTGTGTAAGTATTATGAAGGGCGTCTAAGGAAAGTAGGCATCCGAACTATAACTTTGAACCTACTTCTTTAAGGAATGATAAATGTGAATTAGGCTTAAATCAATATTATACATGAACTTATGCAAATCGTTACTCGAACTCCGGGGTGTAATAACTTACAGACTAGAGTCGCGTGTGTTCTTAGGAAATTATAACTTTAGCTTAATGAGACTATTAGATAATTATTTTTGTTTAGATTTTATTAATTCAGTTAAAATAAAATGAATTTCTCTCTAAAGGAATCAAACGTTATAAACAATAAACAAACTCAAGTCACATACTTTTGAACCAGTTATAGTGTTTACTTCATTTATACGAACTTTAGACAAATATAGTCTTGTTTTGTTTGTTTTTTTAAGAAGTTATTCAATCATAAGACAAACTTAAAATTGTCTTCTATTTTACAAACATACAATAAACGAATGTCTTAACATGCAAATAAATTAAGACAAGCTTTAAATAGTTTGAAGCTGAACTTGTTCTCGCTAATATTAGCATGCTCTAGTATGCTATACTATATTTTGAAATTTGCTCATGAGTTGCTTTCCTAGAATATTACTATGTTATTATTAATTATAATATTAGTAGCTATATTACTTGTAGTACATAAGAATTAAGGTTTATAAATGTTATGTGTACTTGTTATGATAAGCCTATCGATTCAAACTAGTCAAATGAAATAAGGTACCGAAGCTTGATTAAACAAAGTTTATTTAGCCGAGGGTGAACCCTTATTCCTATTTAAACTTAAACTGATAGTCTATTTAAATATTCTAATCTAAATCTTAACAATATGATATAATATTTAATGTATTGTCATACTACACTTATCCGCCTAATTCATGATTATATATAGGAATTTTTCTATAACTTATTTAATTTGTACTTTGTTTGAAATTATGATTCTCGATTGAGCGTAGTGGTGACATGCAACCTTTGTACAGTAGATTGAAAACGTTACCAATTAGACATTATTTGTGAGGCTAGCGTGGTGGAACTATAGAGTGAATAGGCTGACTTTGAGGTTTAATTTTTTTTTTTCAAAGGGTTCTCCACTCTAACTCTTGTTCCAAACTGGAACACCTTAATGGGAGTTGAGGCTTACACACTTCAACTTATGGAAGTTACCCGTGCTATCCTATTAAACACTATACGTGATTTCAGTTGGAAGTTAGTGGAGGTAGTAAAACTACTCAATTATTTCACTAAGCATGACTTAAGTCGCAACCTCGGACTTGGATATGGCAAATATTTGATTGTAGTCTACCCTTGACCCTATTAATTTGTTAATTTAATTAGGCTAGCTATAATTTAGTTTAGTTTTAAACACTTTTGTTCCAATTGAAGCCGCCTAGCACGGACGTGTAACTAAGAAATATGTTAATTTTTTTCAGAACAATATTTGTAATCTTCAACGAATATAACACAAGAGCCCGATTCAAAGGAAATAGTTTGATATTATCTGATTCAACTGTATTCTCATTCAACGTTTGTAAATTTTACTTTACGATTCATTAGTTTACTTTATTCATGATATTTGACTACTTCCGCATTAAGGTGAATTATCAGGATTTCTTTGATTTTATACTTTCATATGTGAGTCGAGGAGCAATCAGGGAATTTTTTTTCTAGAACTTATTGTTAACTAGGGCGTAAGTGCTTCATTACTATGAATCTTTGAGTTGTATAACCATCTTAAGTGTACTTAACCTAGGTTCTTAACGAAGGGATAAATGTTGTTATTAATTTAAACTATAATCTTGGATGCCAAGTACGAATTTTTGGCTGGAGTATAACGTGCTATTTTCCTCCACCCACCATTGGTCAAAAGGAGGGGAGGGGTGTCCAAGCGTCTCAATCAACCAACAATTTTTCTTAGAAAGGAAAACATATTTCTTCTTAGAAAAAATAGGTTTACTTGGGAAGCCTGAACGCTTAGTTTATCGAAATAGAGGAAAGTTTCCAAGGAATTTTGAATATCTTGTCAATTAACTCGGTGCACTCCGGGAAAGATGCTTACACTTAACCTGAATAAATGGAAACTGGGTAGACATATTATGTTAACTCATATTATTCGTTGACCCCTAAACCAACTGCTATCTACCAAGATTAGTTGTCACCGCCATTTGAATTAATTTTGGGTGTAAGGATACCTCCAGCCTTTCGCGAAATTACTTTTTAGTATTACTTAGGCCTCGGTTTGTGGGGACGATATGGATACCCACAGACTACTTAAGGACGAACTATTTTATGAAATTTCAATTAGAGACACAGTACCATCGTCCTTGGTGGCCGAAATGAGGAGTCAATTAACAGATCTATTAGATTGGGAAAACGACACAGACCTATTCGCAAAGGAGAAAAGTGTCTACTTGTCTAAAACATTTAAAAGATCGGGTGGATAGAGCATGGTTGAACGACCCTGGATGGAAAAACCAAAGGGAAAAATTTAGGAAAGACTGGGAAGAACTCTCAACAAAGACTCTAGGAAGAGTAGACAGGGAAACCGATTGCGCACGCCAGTCGCACATTGCACAAGCATGAGGCCAACAATCCAATGAAGGATGGAATCTTTCTGATTAAACCGTCAGCGAGGTCAAATGGAAAGTGGCAGTGCCCCCAAAGCACGTGTCCATCCTATTATCATTCCAGCCCAATAGGGGCTCACCTAGGCAAAGCAAAAACTATTGCAAAAATTAGAACTCAGTTCTTTTGGAAGGGGATGGATAGAGAGATACGTGATCTAGTTAGTAAATGTGAAACGTGTCTGCGTTCGAAACCAGCCAAAACACGAGATATGGAGAATTGACATCAAACGTAGCCAAATTCCCAATGGAAGGACTATTTGTGGATTTCTTTAGCCCCCTGCCGAGAACTAAAGAAGGTCATGACTACCTGTTTACGGCGCTAGATGCCTTTTCAAAATTCGTGTGGCTGGTTCCGGTAAGGAAAGCCTCAACTAGCGCCGCTATAAGAGCATTGGACAGGGAAATATTTAGAAACTTTGGATTACCATGTAACATAGTGTCGGATACCGCTAGTCAATGTATATCTCATGCTTTTCGGGATATGTGCTTCGCAAAGGGGATAAGTCACTTCACCACAAGTCCATACTATCCTAACCCATCCCACGTGGAACGTTTCCATAGAAACTTGAAGAGTGCTCTGATCGCATTCCACAATGTCCACCTCAAGCAGTGGGACTCCAACCTAATGTGGCTTCAGTTAGCCTTCAATACTGCCCTTCATGAGAGTCATAAGAGTACGCCATCCAAGGTGTTGCTCGGTTATGACCCAATTCAACCCATTAATCTGGAGTGGGAAATCTTTCCCGCCAAGTGGGAAGAGGACTCCGGCCAAAACCCTCGAGGAAGATGGGAAAGAGCTTGGACCGAACTGAAGATAGCCCTCGAGGTGGTAGCTAAACGCTAAAACCAGACCAGATACCCTGTGCCGTGTGAGAGACAAGGTAGTGTATAGAATTCATCAACTTAGCAAAGCGGCCGATGGGATATCCACCAAACTCTGCTACAGGTGGTCCAAGCAAACTGTGATTGAACGTTTATTGACCCCGGTCACGGTTCAGCTAAAGGTCAATTAAAACCTTGCCAACTCACGTAAGGCGATTCCCCCCTCCCCCCCTTTATTGTTACCGTGTGGGGTCTCTTAAGCTTTTCTTTGTCACCGTTCTAATGGAGTGAAAGTGATTACGAGCGCTTGAAACACCCCTTTCCCTCCAACAAAAGTTATTATTGAATTAATTGTGTTAATGAAGGCTACGCCTCATCCATTGGAATTGGTATGTTAAAATAGGGGTGTGCACGGCTAAGACTGTTACTGTACTAAAATATATGGTTGCATAGGTTAGCTTTAAGTTGTACACTCATGTGTTGCGTGTTTTTTGTTTAAAGTCTTGTATAGTTGTCGTCTAAGTGAAACGTTTTCTTCTTTATAAAATATTGTGTTTGGTTGATCGATCAATCAACCCATTGAATATTAGAATTTAAGTAACATAATAACATGCATAAATATTGGTTTGTAACTGGTGACCATTGTCAAAGTTTGCTCGAACTACCGCTTCCCTTAGTTGTCATCTAGGGGAGGGGAGGGTGTGCCGATATTACGTCATCGGACGCCCAGTGTTCCCATAAACCTCCGTCAGAGCACCTGGCTGGCTCGCGGAGGGTTTTCTCCCGCGGGAAGAAGTATTTCGCGCGGTTGGCAAGGGGATCTAACGTGGTGTATAGAGTCAGTGTGATTTCGTGAACTGGAGGGAGTGAACCGACGTTCCCCCTCCCCAGACTGGTGGTGTGGTCAAAAAGATAGTTGTACAGGAATAAATGTAAAGGTGTTGAGTGACCGTGATATTGTGAAATAAAGTGATGCCTTACAAAATTGAGTCTGTACAGTTTCCTCTTTCATACTGATTAATTAACAGGCGTAAAGCTAAGTGTTGTATCTGTTCTAAATTTACGTAAGTTTATATGTCACTAGCATAAGTAACCGTCATTGCCCTGGGTAACCATGCAATGCATTGCGGGGTTACCCCTGGTAATGCTTTTCTTTTACGACAAAGAGGTATAGAAATACTCGTTGATTTATTTCTTCTGACCCATTTCTTAATTAATTAAAAAAAAATTCCAAATTTTAAAATTTTAGCCTTCTGTTTCCGGTAGATATCAGGTAATGTACATGACAGACAAATATACAAACTCCTCATTTTAATAATATAAAAGATAGAAGAAGTAGAAGATAGATGTGCTGACATCAGTCGGTTTAGAAAGTGTACATTCCATACCTTAAAACACACAACTTTTTAAAGAATTAGGAGTGTATTAGGCATCGCATATTTCAGGAAACAAATAACATAAATAAATAATTTTAATAATAGTCATATTTGATTTTTTTATTAACATTTTGTTTTATTAACATTACATCCATCCATTGTCGGTTTATAGAGGTGGGCTTACATGGGGCAAGTAAAGAGGCAATCAACGTGAGCAGGCTACTTTGTGGGCATGTACGCCCTAAAATAGAATCAAATTCTATTCACTGTAATTGGCATTCACCTTACCTTAGCTATTATGCAAGTAAATGTTCACATGTGACCAGAGTAGCGTCAGGCAAGTAGTAGCCTGCTGACTTGACTTGTCTATCTACTTCCCTCGTTTAAGCCTCGCCTGTAGGCAAGTGTTGTTATTGATCATATGCCAGTTTTCATGTAGATCCAGAAGCGGTACTGAGATATCTTGGTGTAAATCCCCGGATCATTAGCCTGGCCTGTTCCCAGACCCCAAGACACGAGGCCCACTTGTATTGCCTTCTTGCCCTTCAAGACCACAAGGGGACCTCCAGAGTCACCCTGGGAACACAAACACATTAGTAAAGTAGACATCAGACACACTTGTAATGCCTTATTGCCACCAGGACACCTTCAGAGGAATCCTGGGAACATAAACACATGAGTAAAGTAGACACCAGACACACTTGTAGTGCCTTATTGCCACCAGAGAACTTCAGAGTCACCCTGGGAACACCAACACATGAGTAAAGTAGACATCAGACACATTTATAGTTCCCTCTAAAACCACAAATGGATCACCAGAGTCAACCTGGTAATACAAACACATGAATACAGTAATTACTTTAAAGTTTCTGTAAATGAGGTTTTAAGTTAAGACTAAGATATTTTTAGTCATATAATAACTTAGACTTAATTTACCCTTTACTCTGATGAGCAGAGCTCAAGACATAGTTCAATCTAAAATGTGTTTAAAGAAAAGAGCTGGAGAGTTTTGAATTAGTCCACAAAACGTTAATTCAGTGGTTTTAATGTTTTTTAGACCTTATACTTCAATTTTGTAGAACACTTATGTTACTGGTCCCATTTCATAAAATCCACAAAATAACGTTTAAAAACCTTCATTATAGTTTTTATAAATCACAATCACAATCAAACCTAATCAGGATTCTCATTAGTATAGCCCACATCTAAATAATATATTTATTTACTTGCTGCACGTGTATATCAATCAGGAATATCCACATACTAAATAATAGGATAGGGATTAGGAAGACATGTTTTCAGAGGATGTGTACCTGAATTTTCACGTAGAGAAATCTGACAACAATTTAGTAATAATCTCAGTACAATTGTTTTTCTTCAAAACTCTACCTCGTAGTCACCAGCAAATCAAATATTTCGTGATTGACGTCTTTGTTCACGTGATCACAGATGTGGCTGTCATTGGTTTGAAGTTAATATCTGATTGATGTGATATTGAATCATATAGGGCCAGTTTCATAGTCAGATTTAGTACGCCTCAAGTGCGGTGCTATACTAAATACAGGACGACACCTACCTAGACCAAAATGGAATGGGCCTTTCGCATATGAAACTGGCCCATTCCATTCAATTTCAGGTAGGTGACGTCTTGTATTTAGTATAGCGCCGCACTTGAGGCGTACTAAATCTTACTATGAAACTGGCCCATAATGTAGAGTCGATGTTTTTTCAAAATGTACCAGAATTGGCAGTGAACTTGTATTTTAGTAGAAAACAACTGTAGACTACTGTTGCCTGGCCGTAAAATATTATTGGTTCTAATAATGTCATCAAAATATTCAAATTGCAAAAGTAATAGCCTTATGTTTGCCTTACTAACGTTTTGAAGGTTATATAAATAGTATGAAAAATGGTTGTAAGATAAACAACATTTATAAAGCTCTCAATGTTTTACACATTAAGATGTAAGAATTAAGGCCATATTTATAAGGTAAGAGTTGAAAATAATAGCCCATTTGATAGTATAAATGTGTAGGAGTAGTTCAAGTAGCTATCTGGCTAGGTGACTTGATCGCCTTTGAAGCATCAGTCCAAGGGCACCATGTCTTATTCCACGACCATGTGTAGCTATCAGGCTACGTCAACCCTTTCCCCATTTTTTTCCCTCACTCAGAAAATGAACGCGAAGCAAGTAGTAGCATTGTACCACTTCTTAAATGGGCAAACCAGACGAGACAGGCTGCATCCTGTGTTACAAACGCGCGACGAGAAGGAGTTGTTTGCAGTAGCGATCGTCTGACCAAGTGTGCGTTGTCTCATTAGCCACAAGCTAAACGACCAGGTCGTCTAGCATGCCGACCAATATCCCAGTGGCCAGCGCGACCGTCTGACCAAGTGCGCGTTGTCTCATTNAAATTGGCAAACCAGACGAGACAGGCTGCATCCTGTGTTACAAACGTGCGACGAGAAGGAGTTGTTTGCAGTAGCGATCGTCTGACCAAGTGTGCTTTGTCTCACTAGCCACAAGCTAAACGACCAGGTCGCCTAGCACGCCGACCAATATCCCAGTGGCCAGCATGATCGTCTGACCAAGTGTGCTTTGTCTCACTAGCCACAAGCTAAACGACCAGGTCGTCTAGCACGCCGACCAATATCCCAGTGGTCAGCACGACCGTCTGACCAAGTGCGCGTTGTCTCATTAGCCACAAGCTAAACGACCAGGTCGCACTTGGGTTCCTTAAGTATGAAGAAATAAGAATGAATTGCGTATCAAGACAAACACAAAAACAGACCTTGATAAGTTGTTGTAAATACTGTATAATATATATTTAGTAAAAGTCCCTGCTGTAATTTGTTAAATGTTAACAAACAAATAAACAAGAAAATATCAAAGAATCACTTTACAGACTAGTAAATCCTTAACACTTAACATAGCTAAAATGTTTTTCATAGTTGAAAATTGTTCTTCACCGTTTAGAGGGTTGTCAGTTGGTTGTTGACTGTTTTAAAATTAAGTGAATTTGTGAATCTTGTCCTGGTACAACGAGTTGAATAAGAGCGGAAGCCTGCCATTGAAGTGAAATACACACGTACAGAAATCCTACGTTATTTAATAAAATATCTACTATTTCAAAATATTATATTTATAATGCCAAAATTGGGTTGAAAGGTACCAGCATGTCTCTATAAGATTAAAAGCCTCATATTTTGAATTTATACACTAAAAAAAATCATGAAAAGGTGGAATCAATTCACTAGAAAAGACGTTTCATGTAATATGTCACTACTCTGAGATAAAAGTAAATAGTTATAAATATATAAGCCTATTTACCTAAACCAATAAACCCAATAGGATTAAATTAGTGTACAAATGGACAATGTGAATGTGAGGGTGCTATTATATACAGGTGAAGCCGTATTAATGGCTGAGAATGAAAGTGACTTTCAGAATATATTAAATCGTTTTAATGTGGCGATAGGAAAAATGAATCTTCTTATAAAAGTCTTTAAAACCAAGGTGATAGTTTTGGCTAAGGATGGATCAGGAAATGATTGTAAGCTTTGGATAAATGAAAAACTGTTAGAATAAAGGAATGATTTTATGTATCTGGGTAGAATTTTCTCTAAGAATGGAAAAATAGATAGTGAAATCAACAATCGCTTGAATGAATCTCGAAGAGTAGTTGGATGTAAGTATGTGGACTATCGCAAAGAATGAAGTAGTATCGAAAGATACAAATATGGCAGTAAATATAAGTGTGTTGACGCCAACATTAACTTATTAATGTGAATCATGGGTCTGTCATGAGAAATACAAGAGCAAGGTGAATGCATTTGGAATGAGATATTTAAGAAATGTATGTGGAAAAAACTCATATGAAAGGAGTCGGTAAGGAATGGGTGCTAAAGGAGTGCTGTTTGAAAGGAAATTCAACTGATCAATGTGAAAAAAGCAAGCTCTGTTTGTTTGGGCATGTTGAGAGGATAAGTGTGGATCGAGTGATGAAGCTAATATATGAAGGTAGAGTGTATAGATCAACAGGAAGGGGTAGGCAATGTAATACGTGGCCAAATGCTGTAGATGAACGTGTGAAAGAGAGGAACATTAAGTGTTTTAATAATAAAAGATCATGTATGACTCCGTGTATGGATGTTGTTAAAGCGAAGGGAATATGCAAGGATAAGGAAGTGCGGGAAAAGTTATTGAGGATGGATTAAGTGCAGAGTTTTTTAATATATGCAGAGTTTCTTGACCAATCCTCAGGGAAACGGCGTGATTATGTATGTAGGTATGTAGGTAATAAAGCCATATTGTAACAGGGTCAACACGTAAATTGTTAAAGTACTTGAGTATGTGTTACTTTTTTTAGCACCACATCTTACTACTTGTTCAGGATATATCCATATATACTAATTACGCTTATGAGTTAGGAAAGAGAAAGGTTGAATTTAAAGGTAGAGTACTTGCATTTGCATATAAGGAGGGTGGAAAAAAATTAGGAAGACCCACCTTTAGTAAACTCGACCAGGATTCAACCCCCAATCCTCGTGTCATCGGCAGTCTAGTCTAACACGAGAGGGACGCCTTAGACCATGCGGCCACAGAACTGGTACACTTTTGTTGATAAAACCCAAAATATACATGTAATAGCCTATATTTATAATGTTTAATTTAAATCAAAGCTTTGAAACGGTTCGAGTGTCTCCTAAATAATTTTAATACAGTCATCAATTATCTCTAAGAGAACTTTATTGGTTGTAGGCTTACGCATATCCGTTAAAATATTTTACAAACTAAAAATATCCATAAAAGGATAACTGGCAAAGCGATTTAGTAGAAGCAATTGTAAGCCTGCTTAATATACAATACAAGGGAGTTATTTGAAATCCATAGAACCACAATCTCTCAGGGGGTGTTAATTTGTTTAACATTCTCATTGGCATTCTCACTGTCCAATAATCTCGTTGCATGTTTATGGGATCGGATACCATGATTGAAAATATTTTTAAAAATCTTGCCATATAAATACTTTATTCAATGTGACATAAAGTATTATTAGAAACCAGTGTTTAAATATTTATAACATTTTAAATCATTATAACTATATATATATAAATTTAAAAATATTTAGAGTAATTTAACTAATTTAACTAACCATTTAATAAAAACCCACTTTGAAATAATTTAAAAATTAAATTATATTGCCTAAAAAGATCCCATTTACTGTATAGTATAATCACGATTGTATTTAAATTATTTAACTTGTTATTTTCTGCAGTTAGGGTAAGAGAAAAATTAAAAATAATTATTTGTTTGTACAAAATGAATATACTTTCTAAATTTCATATTTTAGGTTACTATATGAGTGTAGTTGAAGTCTGTGAGGAGCATGTTAGTTGTCACGAGGAGAAACAGGATTAGTAATGAAGTTATTCAGTAAATAGTACATGAGATAGTAGAGGAATCATCACAGAGATAGTATGGACAATGGGCAGATGATGAGAATGGAGAAGGAAAGGATGCTAAATAAAATTATGGAAATGAAGTACGTAGGAAAAATACCGCAAAGGAGACCGAGAAAGAGGTGGGAGGAGCAGATAAGAGAAGATGTGTAAGTTAGAGGATAAGAATGTAATGCAATTAAAGGAGGGATAGTGGAGACATTTTACTAAACCTGCCTAGCCACAGACTGGAAACAATTGTTGATGATGATGATAATGATATAAATGTATGTGTTGATGCTGTCTTTTGGTGAAACATGCTTCAATTTGTCAAAGGAGGCCTGCTCAACCTATTTAAAGCATAATTTCTATTTACATTTTAAAAACCATATAAATGGTTTTCAAGTTAAGCAAATACAATTCAAATAAACCAGAATTTATATTTCCAGATAATTTAAATAGATTAGTCTCGATTGTTCGAATCCCACCCACATCAGTGGTAAAACGGTCTAAGGTGTCACTCTCGCAATAGACTGGACTGCTGATGACAGGTATATTGGTGGTCAAATGTCTAAGGCGTCACTCACACAATAGACTGGACTGCTGATGATAGGTATATTGGTGATCAAATGGTCTAAGGCGTCACTCACACAATAGACTGGACTGCTGATGATAGGTATATTGGTGATCAAATGGTCTAAGGCGTCACTATCACTACACTAGACTGGACTGCTGATGACAGCTAGATTGGTGGTCAAATTGTCTAAGGTGTCACTCTCGCAATAGACTGGACCTCTAATGACAAGGAGATTGGTGGACAAATGGTCTAAGGCGTCACTATCACAATATACTGGACTGCCGCTGACTGTAAATCGTAGTTAAATCCTGCTTGGGTGTACTGAAGGTGCTTTTTTGACTAAATGGTTTTCATCTCTCCCTCAATGCAAATGCGGGTAAACTTCCTAGAGGTTCAACCTTCCTCATCCCTAGAACATTATCGTAGCAAGTAAATGTGCATACATCCCAAATGGGCGGTAATAGTTTAAGGCTCACGGTAAGGTGAACCCGACACACATTATCTTACACAGAACTGATGTTTGTAGTGATGATGACTTACTGTGGCTTAAAACGTTCACCGAAAAACTAGCGCAGAACATAAACGTGTTCATGTGACGATCTATAAGCCAATCACAAGATTTCCACCTAATCAGCGCGAGCTGTTCTGCTGAAGTTCAACTCCTTTTTATTTTGTCTATTTTGACAGCCTCGTTGAACTTTGTGAGGAGATTTAAAATCCCCCGTTAATTTAAATCGTGTGTATCGATGTGGTGTATTGTGACACGACACAGAATTATAATTTGAAAACATCCATTGGGATATATTATAATATATGTTGATCAGCTGTTTTAAGTTAGCGTTGCAATGCATCATGGGTAAACATACAGTGAGTGAATTGCTTGCACTACTCAAGAAGAATCTGCTTTCTATTTTTGGTGAACGTGTGAATCAAGGCTTAGAAGAAAATAATGCGCAAAACATGATCATCCTTGTAAAACAACTTCCTGTATATGATGGTCACAATGAAATAGAAATTCAATAATGGATCAAAAGGGTTGAACAAAGTGAGGTTACGTGACAAGTAAAGATAACTAGTGAAAAAACACGTATCACTCATTAATTCCTTTAGAATATAATAATAAATACAGTATTATATATGTGTTTACAGATTTTATTCTGCATAATGTACTTTTTACTTTACAAACATTTTAATATTTTAATATTTTCCTGCCATTCGTATAGTTTGAGCTTCCAATAGCTCAAGTAGAGCTTGCTCCTATTCTTCTCAAAATATTTGAGTCTACACTGTCATTTAATTTTGTTTGATTATCCATATTGATTCAAGATAGCTTACTTTAATGTTCATTTTGAATATAAAAATAAATACCGTTCAAATATATTAGCCAAAGTTTTGAACACCCACTCTCAGTCATGTTAAAACCAAGTCTAATGAATATAAAAGGTTAGGAAGAAAACATCGAGAATATCTATCCTTATTTTTACATTCTAATAGCCTGACTAGAGTTTGCCAAACTATAACCTAGCACTGACCAAACAGTCGCAAAGTTTGTTTCTTACCGGGGCGGAGTCTGTGCCTTCTGTGACTGCGCAGATCATGTTCTTGGAGATGTATTGTATACCTCTGAACTGTGGGAACTCTTCGCAAATCTGTTCGTCCACCACATCCACCGTAGTCTCTTTCAACAGATCACTACCTGACCCTTCTTCCTGCGAACAAATATAGATCAATGGAATCTACTTGAACTCAATCGCGTTACATGCCCGATTGTTATTACATGAAGTGGCCAAATGGTTGTCTAGTGATATAGTGGTGTTTTATATTTCTTTAGAATATTTGGTTTACATATTAAGATGTATTTATATATAGAAATAAAATATGTGAATACTAAGAATTTCCTGGGTAAGGATAAAACTCATTATTATTCTCCGAATCAATATACTTTGAAGCAAATGCCTCGGTCATCGAGAAAGAATCAATCGTTGTCAAACCACACACCGTAAAATACCATGGTCTGTGAAGTATTCTGGAATTTCTTCTAAATTTTGTCCAAAATTTTACTCCCACTCACATTTCCCCTATAACCACCCTTTGTCGTGTAAATAAGAGATATAGGTGAAGTAACTCTATGAAACTTCTTATCTCAAGGTAAATCTGAAAGTTCGCAGCTAGTTATACAGAGACACTACTTAGGTTTTAACTCAATAATTCTCTAATACCATAGAATAAGTAAATGAGTCTCTCAAAAAGTTGATGTTCTTTTTTACTTTAATCTCTTAGGTAATATTTTTACACAGCAGACTTCGATCTTTATTATTTTAGACTCAATAGTCTATTTTTACCCTTTTGTAGTGGTCAAAATTTATAAATGATGAATTTAATAGCGATTTGATAACCTGAAGATGTGCAACCCCTAATAAAATGTCGAAAATAATTTTAACCTAAGTCGAAATTTTAATATAAAGTGTTAACACTTGTAGACTCAATATCGATCTTTTTTATTGGTCTAAATATACAAATAAGGACTTTAATTCTTTAAAATAAAATTATAAAATTAAAACATATAGTCAAAAAAGTTTTACATAAGCTTACAGCAATTTGAGATCGGTTTTGCTAGTATAAAACTAATAATTATTAATTAGTTTCACATATATTAGGAGATTTGAGTAAATACATTTATTTTCAAGCAAAGGATCGAGAAAGTCCTTGCGGAGTTTCGTTTCATTTATTTTAAGCGTTAACAAAATTTTGAAATAACGCATCGTAGAATTAATTATTGCGTTTGAGCTGAACTTCTGCATGGCAATTTATAATTAACTGAGGTGGTGCCCGTAAGATTGCATTTTTACCGTTATTTAAACATGGCCGAAACAAATATTACTTAGTTTTACTATGGAAATTGAGAGATATAAATTGACAGAGCATTCACGTGGAAATATAAAGCGTTTTGGTGTAAGGTATTGGTTAAGGGCGGAAGATTCATTATATCACCATATAAATAGTCTGGGAGTCACTAAAGATAAATCATGAAACTAACATATGTCACAATCTTAAAGTTTAAAATGAAAAAAATAAAGTCTACTTACCATAGGAAGAAACTTATCTGATATTTCAAAATGTTACTTACTCTACTGTCAAGTATTCATGTGGAGAACCGTTGGTTTTGTAAATGTTCCATTTGACTGATGGTGTCCATTTTGACAGATTTAAGATAGAGCTTACAATCAATCACATTTTTTCAAAGAATTCATCGCTACATTTATTTACTATTTTCTAAAAGGATTATTCTCATAGAGTTTAAAATATATAATATACACTATAAATTAAATTATAGCCTTTTAACCACATTTGTAACCACCTAGTTAAAGTGAACTTCAAATGACTTTGAATTACCAATTTAAATTTATAAAATTTATATACTCAATATGAACTCCCCAAGGTCAATATAGAGAGAATAGCATTACAGTCGTAGTGCTATTGGCTCATGGCATTACAGACATTATTATGACAGATCTCTTGATTCAGAAGCTACACAATTTAATAGTAATATTTTAAGGTAGTGAGCTCATTGGCTATTTTTACGCATAAGTTTTATTAGGGTTATTTAATGTGGACTTTCTGAACAACAGGATCATAAATCATGGCAAGAATTAAGCACTAAATAAGATTTAGAAAATACACAAAAACTAGTATCATGTCCGTTAATCTAATGTATTTCACCTAAAATAATGTCTTCATTTGTTTCGGAAATCAAACCCAGGACAATTAATTCAGTAAAAAGAGGCACCCCTGACTGGGATAACGTAGAGGAGCAAGTGAATAGTAAAAAAATCAAACAAATTTCTAAGTTCTACAAGCTTGTCCCACCCGTTTCAGTGGGCGCGTGGTCTAACACTACTCTCATGTTAGACTAGACTGCTGAAGATGGGGAGATCGGGTTTCGATCCAAGTCGGGTGCACTGAGGGTGGTTTTCTTAAATAGTTCTCCACCCTCCTTCCATACAAATTATGGGGAGCCTCCTTTTATCAAACCTTCCTAATCCCTAATCGATTAGTGTAATAATTATTAGTACATAGGCGTATAGCTCGAACGGGTAGTAGTACGTGGTATTAAAAAATATTTGTTCCAATGGAAATCAAAGGGGAGAAGTAATCGTCTTACCCTTATTCCCAAGCCGTCAGTTTCTTCCAATAACATTCAAATGGGAGCTGTACTCATCTTACCGTTATTCCCAAGCCGTCAGTTTCTTCCAATAACATTCAAAGGGGATCTGTACTCATCTTATCTTTATCCCCAAGACGTCAGTTTCTTCCAATAACATTCAAAGGGGAGCTGTACTCATCTTACCGTTATTCCCAAGCCGTCAGTTTCTTCCAATAACATTCAAAGGGGAGGTGTACTCATCTTACCTCTATCCCCAAGCCGTCAGTTTCTTTCAATAACATTCAAAGGGGAGCTGTACTCATCTTACCGTTATTCCCAAACCGTCAGTTTCTTCCAATAACATTCAAAGGGGAGCTGTACTCATCTTACCGTTATTCCCAAGCCGTCAGTTTCTTCCAATAACATTCAAAGGGTAGGTGTACCCATCTTACCGTTAGTCCCCAGCCGATGACGACTGTCTTAGTTCCAACCTCGACAGGTTCTCCTTGGAGTGGGAGTGAGACATATCCAATAAGTTTGTTGATAGAGAAAGGTTGCTTCACCTGCAAACAATTTGTTTGGTAAGTTAGGGCTCTAGAGATTGTTTAATTGGCTCCCCCATCCTCCACTTGGAACTTCATCTTCTTCTTGTAGGTGAGGATGGGGTTGTTACTTAAGTACACCTCAATTTCAGGCACGTGACTAATAAAAAAGTTTGCCAACTTTTGGAAGGTTTTAAGCTCAATTCTACTCATATTACTTTCCATTCTATGGTAAATTTGTGTTTATCGTTCATTTCACAACGTAAAAACCTCTAAATTTGTTTCCATAGTTTTTTATGTTTTTTCTTTTTATTTAATTAGGGTTTTAGATGTACTTGTGATTATTATATGATTGGACTCAAGTGAAAAGTGTTCTTATCGAGATTTAGACGCCCTTAACTGAACTCGAAATAAGCCTATGAAAAAATTAATTAAAATATATTCTTAGAAAGTATATGTCCCTGCCATGTTTTGTTGAAATGGGATGTAAAAGAATATTTTCATAAATGTTGGCCTCGGAATTTTGGTCCAATCTTAGCACTGGAACAAAACCGTGGTAAGAGAGAGAATTTATACGAGTATACTAAATTTATTTTAAATTGGATGAGATATTTTTAAGTGTTCGCGAATTGGTTGATAATTATTTGTTCATTTAATATATACAGTACCTCATGAATAAAATCATTACGTTTTATATACAATGTACTATATGTAGCCTTCAGAATTTAGTTAAAAAAGACTTATTTTTGCCAACTTTCACGTGATATTTAATTTAGCTCAAAATATACTAGGCAATATAAAAGCAGCTATTTTTTTATTCTAGCTGTCCAAATAGTTAATATATGTTAATTTTATAGGTTCTAATCGGCTTTAATTTTTATGTGAGCCATTTCGGCGAGCACTCAAAATAAATGCCAAATTCATCTAGTCATAGTTTGAATCCAAGCTAGGTCTGCTAAGGGCTCTGTTTCCTAAATGGTATCTAACTCTCCTTCCACTCAAATGCGTGCACGCTTATTCTAAATTATACCTTCCTCGTCCTTACCCACTTAGTACGATTAAATGTGTATTTTATGGACAATTCGTAGAACTTGAAGCAAAAACTAAGGGCTGATGTAAAATCAAATATAAATAGCTGTCTAGTCTTAATTATATGTTTGTATGTACGTATCTATAATATATTATTATATACTTTGTTTATTTATATACATATTAGATTTGGGTTGAATCCACTTTATCACCAATCCAAATCTCGAATCCGAATCTTCATTTAACTTTCGAATCCTGACTATCGAATTCAAATCTGAATCTAGGAAAAATTATGAACTTCAAAGGAAATTGAAATATAATGGAAAAATATAAATAGTAAATAAAATATGTTAAAATAAAAGGTATTTTAATCCATTCATTATATTAATTCATAGATTCAGCTAGGTATTAAATTACTGGTCTAGGGTTGGGTTGTTAAGTTTTATCTATAATTATGTAGGGAATGAACCATAAATAAGCACCATTAGATTAAAACAAATTTCAATTGAAAAATTTAAAAACCATTTTTAAGAATTTGTGTCTCGAAACCGATATTTTCTCGAATCTCAAATATCCTTAAGAATTCCCTAGAGTTTGAGAATCACTTCCTTAATAAATATATATTAATTTGGACATTACTTGTTAATAAATGTAATACCTAAGGAAGATATACTGACTTCTCGTAGCTGGAAGTCTCTTATCTGTCTTCTATGTTTTATCGAGATTCATTCATTAATTCAAATCTATGAAAATGTTAGGGGCTCACAAACGTAATCATTACATTGATCTTCTGAAATGTGTATATTAAGTTAAATAGGTGTACTCAAAATTAATAATATCATTAATGTATCATTAGTATGCCAAGAAAGAGATGTGAGGAGCAAATAACAGAGAATGTTTAAGTGAGAGAAAAAGAATGAATAAAATTACAGTAGGAAGAATGGTGGAAGGATAGGGGAAGATGGAGACATTTTACTAAACTGAACCGGCTACAGACTGGAAACAATTGATGATGATGATGCTATTGAGTGTTTATTACACTCTCAACAGTTAAGTATTCAAAATAATATCTTTAAATCGAAATTTGATACCATTTAGTTATCACTCACCACCAAGAAATATAAATTAGATGATACTGTGCCTGTAATTAATAATTAGTGAGCACAATGGGGTTAAATTGTTAAATGGAAATAAACAAACATTGTATTTATACATTTTAGATATAAAATAGCAATACTTTTAGCTATTTAATATTGGTTTATGTTTGTAATTAGTCATATAATTGTGATAGAGCTCCATTTAACAGTTATGACATGGACACTAAACCTTGGTACAGTATAATAAAGTTTAAATAAATAAATAATAGATTTAAATTACTTACGCAGCAATAATTAATAGATTTAATGAAATAGTATTTTATTATATTCCATCATGTATGACTTAACTAAAATATTTATTTATACTCAAACACTTACATCTTTTGTAAAGCAAGTAATGACTTCACTCTTCAATGTAGTTACTTCATAAACTATTTAATTAAACATTAAGCTAACCGTATAAAGGTTTACTCTCCTTAATATTTTATCAAGTAAGCACTTAGGTTTTTTAACCTCAATTTTTAACAATTTATTCATTGTATAAAATTTTTTACTCTACTCATCACATTTTTGTTGTCTACTAAATCATTCAAAACAAATTAACAACTATATCCATTTCTCCAGACATCTTATAAGTATTCATAAATTTGCATTATAGTTTAATTTTAATAAATACACTGTGTATCATAATTGACAAGCTTTTTTTTTATCAAAATTAATGATATCTTAATACGGAGCTAAAGTTATAGGACTGCAATAGATTGGTAGCTATTTTGAAATTTATTCTTTCTTGTTATTAATAATGCACTAATGGATAGAACGTAGAGTACAATTTTTTAAAGCTAAACATTACTTTAATTCAAGCTCTTTCTATTGGACAGAACATTTAACTCACCTTAAGCACAGCAATGTCCTCATCATATTGCATGGAATGATACTTGTGGTGAGGGATTATCTTAGTGACGTCATGAATGTACCCATCCTCGGCATGCTTCACACTACCACTCCTTAGACTTAGAGATGTTGGTGCAGTTAGCTCGTCACCGCTGAAACATCACAATATGAAGAATCAGTGTGAAGGTTTTTACACAGTTAAAAATATTAAATTATAAACAGAACATTTTTACCTAAACAAATCTTCTATTTACAGAATATGTTATTTATCACCTCACACAGTGTAAGCGTTCATTCAATTGGAGCTGATATTTCTTTATTCAAGTACCTCCTCATGTATCCTCATTTGACCACGTTTCAGACCCAATGCTTCACAGATAAACTCTGCAAGCACCGGGTATCAAACTTGAGACCTTTGTATCCGTGGGCAGGAAATCTGACCACTTAATCGCAGATACGGTGAAAAGAATGGATCGAGAAAATGCAATGATGACATATATTGACGTATTTTGTCCAAATTAAGTAGTTGACTGATTAAATTCAATTATGTTAATTTTTTAGTTAGCCATTAATGGGATATAATATATTCCTGCCTTAAAGCAATCAAATATATTTCATATTAATATTCCATTTTCACATTTTTGTAAATTATAGTTCTATTTTTATTGGAAAATTTTTAAAGGACATCGAAAAAGAGTTACATGACTTTAATGTCGTCATATTTCAAAAAATGCGTTATGAAATTGTAACATTTAATAAAAATAGGGTCTATCAATAACTACATATAAAATAGCACTTATAAAATATTATAATGTTATCAAGTTTACGCCTCTAAAAAAGTTTGTATTATCTATGAAAATAGAACTATATAAACACCCACAAGGAATTGTTTATTTCTGACTCTCTAGTCAAAATACTTTACGTTTACCTGCACGTTTCCAACCTTTCGAATATATAAAGTCAAACCTTATAATTTTGAGGTGAAGATCACAATAAAATTGTATCTGATCATACTTCCTGACAAAGGGTTTTCTCAAACATTAAAAGTCCCATGTTCAAGTGAAGGCTTTATTTATAAATTATGTAACGCTAATAATTATTAGCTTCGGTTGTTAACCATTGTGCCGTGGTTTAGAGTCGAAGGTAAATTTTCAAAATGTATACTTTTCAACCCTGACACATCCTCTCACGGCCTTAGTGTATATTTATACGCCAAGTCATATGTAACCCTTGTGATGGATATTATGAATACCTAAAAGATACTTCAATTAAAATATAGTACAAGGTAATCAATAATATATGTTGATCGAAAAAATATGATTGTATTGTACAAACTGTCCGTACCAGAGTTATTATCGTAGAAGACACTATTAGTGTAGATCTTAGTACAATAACTATGATACAATTAATAAAACAAATATTTGGTGACCTCGTGGTCTAGGGGTAAGGTTTCAGACTTCTGTGCTGGGGGTCCCGGGTTCAATCCTCGGTCCCGGCACAGATTTATCTTACCTTTAACCTTTCCTTCACCTCTGATAAGACGTATATTAATCACAACTTGTGAATGTGAGGAATGCCAGGCCTCCACCGTGGTTCGGATTTCACGTTAAACTGTAGGTCCTCCATTTCATCTCACAATCACCCTACCATTACACATTAGCGTGAGTATAACCCGAACGGGTAGTAAGACGCGGCGCTAATAATAATAACAAATATTTATAAAACTATTCATCAACCCCTAGATCTCCTGATTATTAGTCACTACCCAATAATTTTACTAATTAGTCCTATAAATAATACCTGAATAGGCTCATATTTGTTAATATGTTCTTAAGCGTCGGCCAAATTTAATAGTTCTCACCCCAACCTTCTATTTCGAAATTAAGGGCACCACCTACTTGAAGAGAAATAGCTTTGTGTTGTTTATTGCTAGCTCAAATATCCGGCGTTGCCCGGGAGAAATGTCCTTAGTTTAGTGATTGTAGATGGAAGGTAGCTTTAAATTTAGTGCTTTTAAGCCCTGTGTTGCCCATGACCTATTTTTCTCCCGACCAGGTTTTTAATTAATTTAAAATATATAGACACAATTTCAAATTTCATGCTCTTAGGTGCACCAGTTCGTGCACAAGGAATACAATTTTTTTAAATTTCAAACCTCTGTGTGCGGTAGATATCATTAAATGCTCATGACAGACAAACCAACTCTTCATTTTATTAATATACTAGTGGGTCTTTGTAGCGATGACTGTAGATTATTACAATAAAATGTTTTATAAACTTTTTATAGGAAAAGGATCTACTATGATTAGCCCTCACTCACTTTTTAGTTAAGAGTTTACAAGTCAAAGTCTATCAACTTTACTAAGATATTTAGTTTCCTGTGTGTAATTTAAATTAAAATGTATATTTTCCCCCTTCACCCCCCGATGAGAACTTTAAAATGAACCCTCTCCCAAAACCTCTATCTATTCGTTGCACCAAACCACTCAGATAAAGATTGAGATAATACCATTTTTAAACAAAGACTAATATGTTATTTGCCAATATACAGCTATACACAAATCATGGTTTCCATGGTGATGTAAACGAAAAGTGATTGTACAGATGAACAACTGTCTACACAGAAGTAAAAGATGGAGAATTCATTAGGAAAATTGGGTTTTAGTTTTAGGTCACTATTCTTACCAGCATCCTGATTCCCTAATCTTTAAAATGAGTGTTCTTATGTCAAGATCTGGTTAGTTATTTCCTCGTAATTTCTATTACTGGAAACGGGCTTATCAAATATTATATATTAAGATATATGATAGAGAGAGTGATAAAATGTGATAGTGAAAATGAGGGTATAAGTGTTTGAGTTTGTGATTGTGTAAGTGTGTGGGTAAGTGTTAAAATGAGAGTGTGAGTGTGAGAAAGTGAGTGTAAGAGACTGAGAATGAGCAATTAAGAGAGATCGAGTGAGTGTGAGCGAATTATAGTGAGAGTATGTTTATGTGTTAGAGAGAGAAAATACTGGGAGAAGACAAAAAGAGTGTGTGTAGGAGGAGAGAGAGTGTGTGTGAGAGAGAAATTATGTGTGAGAGAGAAATTATGTGTGAGAGAAAGTGAGAGTGTGTGAAATAGAGAAAGAGAATATATAAGGGAGAATGCCTGATAAAGTGTGTGAGAGAGGGAGATATGAGAGAGAGAGAGAGAGTGTGTGTGTGTGTGTGTGTGTGTGTGAAAAAATAATATAAAATTTTGGGACAGATATTATGTGAAAGAAAGAGAAAATGTGAGGGCGTGTTAGGGAGAGTTTGAGAGAGAAAGTCAGAGAGGGAGAGATTAATTCAAAGAGAGAGAATTAGATTGAGAGAGAGAGTTAGAAAAAGAGCTAGAAAAATAAATTAAGAGAGTGGGCTTGAGAGAGAGAGAGTGGGCTTATGAGAGAGATTGGGTTTGAGAGAAAGAGTGAGATTGAGATAGAGAATGAGATTGAGATAAAGAGAGAGTTTGAGAGAAGGTCATATGTGAGAGAGCGTTAAAGAGATAGAACATTTGAGTATTAGATTGAGAGAGAGAGTTAGAAAAAGAGCTAGAAAAATAAATTAAGAGAGTGGGCTTGAGAGAGAGAGAGAGTGGGCTTGTGAGAGAGATTGGGTTTGAGAGAGAGAGTGAGTTTGAGATAGAGATTGAGATAGAGAGAGAGTTTGAGAGAAGGTCGTATGTGAGAGAGCGTTAAAGAGATAGAACATTTGAGAGAGAGAGATTATATTAAAGATAATACGAGAAAAATTGTGTGATAAAGAGTGTATGTAAGGGTAGAGAGTGTGAGAGAGAAATGTATATAGTGTTATAGAGAAAATGAGAAAAGATTATGTTAGATAGAGTTTTATAGAGTTTCTGTGTATTTGTATTAGGGGAGAGAGTTTGAGAGGTTGTGTGAGAGCGTGAGAGAATTTGATAGAGAGAGAGAATGCAAAAATATATAATATGTGGTACTCAGACATTACGGTACCTTTAAATATCATTCCCTCAAAATTAAGTATCATCATGGAAATATAATTGAATTTACTGTATTTGTAAGAATGTGAAAAGATAATTGAAGAATACAAAATATTACTTTTAAATATCATATCCTCAAAACTAAGGGGTAAAATAAAAACGTAGCTTAACATTTATATTGTGTTACTATTTGATAAAATGATCATCGAAACCTATTATTTGGAAAAAAATGAACATCAAAACTCACACTTAGATAGTTAGAATGGTTTTTTTTTTAACAATATTCAAGATTATTTTATCGTTTTTGAACTTATAATACATACCTTAACATATTTAAACATCATATTTTTATCATGCGTGAAACAAAACGTTGACAATATTTTCGCGAACTTAAAAACTTAACCCTTTAAATTTCGAATTATGATCAATATTATTGATATAAATGCAAGTTAACAATAACAATATTCCAATAAAAAATAAATGTTGCTCCAGTTTAGAAATCTCAATATAGATGTGCTATGACCAGCATCCAGAGATAAATATTCATACAAAGAGAAAATTGTGATGTGTTTGGACCAACAAATAAAGATTGAGTTATTATTTTTTAGCTAAATATATATATTTTATTTAGAGATCTACAGCCTTGCAGCAAATAACGGTTTCCATAATGACTAAATAAAGTACTAAAAACTGAAAATTCTTTGTGAAAATCGGGTTTTCGTGGAAAACTACTATTTTTCCTGACATCCTGGACTCCTAACCGTTAAAATGAGTGTTCGTTTATCAAAATCTGTAGAGTAATTTCCTCGTAATTTCTACTACCGGAAAAGGGCTTAAAAATTAGAATATATAAGGATAGGTTATAGATAGAATAACTAACGTTAGTAATAAAGTCAAAATGACTAACACAATTAACTGAGAATTTTATGTTGTGATCCAATAAAAATGCTAAAATATCAAACCATTGCCAAGATAATGAGGTAATTATTGGAATCTGTCTGCAACGCATCTCATTTATCAGGAAGGCGGTTTCCTTTACAAAGATAGTTTTTAGTCATTCCCTCTTTAGAATTCTGTATGCATTACTTTGTGAATGAGTGCCGTACGAACACACAGATTTAGCTGTATCATCATAAGAAAAATACTACCTTACGGTTCAAAAATGAACTAAATCTTTGATTGTGAGATGAAATGGAGGACCTACAGTTTAACGTGAAATCCGAACCACGGGGGAGGCCTGGTATTCCACACAATCACAAGTTGTGACTAATACACGTCTTGTCAGAGGTGAAGGAAGGAATTGACAAACAGATACATCTGTGCCGGGAGTGAGGATTGAATCACGGACTCTCAACACAGAAGTCCGACACCTTACCTCTAGACCGCCAATTCCCCCTATATGGCTGTAAGAGACCTTTTGTAAATGTGGTATAATCTACACTTCATTTTATAAAAACTGTAGGCTGTCAGTACTAGCATGATCCCACGGAGCCGTGAAACGTGGCTCTTTCGTGCCAGATTACAACGAAAATCGAACCTCCTGGAGGGCTTAGCCAAGATTTTGGCTTGACAGAGGGACATAAATTATTGACAGCTGGACTTCATGAACAAGTTGAAAGATCAAACTCGCTACTGAACTGATGATGGCATCCATTGAAGGTTGCAAGGTTCTTACCCCAGATGAGCCACTTTCTATTACAAGGTGAGGGGCTGGATCAAAGACAGGTTGGGCTCGGAATCGCTCCATGGGAGCAATTGAGGGTTCAAGGTCACATTTATAGGTTATTCCTATGGAAACTACGGGCATAAGTATAATTATCACGTAGTTATTTTATTTTATTTTATTTTATTTTATTAATACCTAGCACCACGTCTTACAACCTATTCGGTTTATACGCTTAAGTATTAATTACATCAATGGGCTAGGAATTGGGAAGGTTGAATATAAAGGAAGTGAACCCAAATTTGCATGGAGGGAAAGTGTAAAACCCTTAAGGAAAAACCACCCCAATTCACCTGATCGAGATTCGAACCTTGATCTCCCCGTCGTCGGCAGTCAAGCTCAACACGAAACTAGCGTATTTGCTAACCACGCCACTGAGCGCGAGTTATTTGACTAACGAACTTGATAAAGGTCATTCAGCTGAGTAGTGTTCCCAATAGTTGTATTTTTCTCCTACTCGTTATTGATAACTTAATCGAAGCCTGCATCAGTAGTCAAATGGTTCAAGGAGCTATGCTCTTAATGTAGTGGTGGAAAGGACGCCGAAACACGGATTTAAACCCAGTGCCCTGGAGGTGGGCCTTTCCATTGATACGATATCAAGATGGCCTAGGGGTGTATTCCATATTATTCATCCCTCTCACCCTCAACTCACTTGAAAACGCAGTGTGCCGCGGTCAGCGCCCAGACCTCACTCATGGCAGAAGCTCCGCAAATCTGAGAGTTGTCACTCAACAAGGCGAGCTGAGGAAACAAACACAAATCAGGATATTGTTACGTTCGCAAATCTGAGAGTTGTCACTCAACAAGGCGAGCTGAGGAAAGAAACACAAACCAGGATATTGTTACGTTCGCAAATCTGAGAGCTGTCACTCAACAAGGCGAGCTGAAGAAACAAACACAAACCAGGATATTGTTACGTTCGCAAATATGAGAGTTGTCACTCAACAAGGCGAGCTGAGGAAACAAACACAAACCAGGATATTGTTACGTTCGCAAATTGGTTACCTATGGCTAAAGTTAATTGTTATAGCTATTTATTAATACATAGCGCATTCATTTCCTAATGGGTTTGTAATTTTATTTATCTCATTATATAAAATTAAAATTAATATAGGCCCTTTAAACTAATAAGTTCTGACTGTGAGGTTACTTGATGAAGACTAGGGCTTGATGTCGTTCATAACACAGCTTGGAACAACTTTGCTTTGTTAACTTTCCTTCTAGAAGTTTCAATATTACAACTCCACCCCGCCCTTCACCACTTACATACTTACTTTTGGCAACTTATTGACAGGCGTAAGAGAAGTTTGTTACCTTTATTTATAGAATATTCTATATTTAGAATTGTGTCAACCCTTTCTTTAAACGTAAATGTCTGGCTTTAGTCAGAGAGATACGGTGCGTGCGATTTTAAGATTAGTTCTACTTGAAATTTTGCAGCCCATGAAGTTCTTTAACATATAATAATATTATCATTAATATTAAACTGATTTAAATATTGATAAATGGCTTTCCACTCTCCTTCTACGTAAACACTGTTACAAGTATACATCTTATAAAAATAATAACATTCCTCATCCCTAAAACCCTAAACGTAATTAGTACATAGGCTTATAAATATGGCAGATAGTACGACGCAGTTTTAAAATAAAAGGATAAACGATAACATTACACAAAGAATACCAACCCTGGTTATTATTCATTAATCACACCTGAGGCTTTTTGATCTAATCGATTAAACTCATATTGCTCAAAGTCACCGTTGAATAGGACTTTGAGATTCAAATCCCAGTAGGTTACATTTGTTGAGGGTGTTCCTAAATGTAAACTATCACTTTTGTATTTCCATTCTCTCTCCATGTTATTACAGTTGAATTTACTCTTAACTGTATATTCAAAAAATTAATCAATTTAATAATTTGGTTTTGAACTTTAAAAAAATGAATTATTTTACAAGAATAATTATTTTAAAAGTGATCATCAGAATGGAAAAAACTAGTTATCGAGAGTGGTTTTCTGAAATGATGTTTATTTTGCTCTTAACTTCATAACTAATGTTACTATATTAACTAAATATACACAATTATTTATTTTATTATTGTTGAATGTACGATATCTATAAGGAGGGTATATTGAGTTTATTTATTTTTAGAATGAGAGAATTAATAAATTTTGTTTGACTGTATGTAATTGACGTGATGTTTTAATTGAGCTTAATCTAAATTCTTACTCTTTTTGTGAAAACAGATCATGGCAAAGGTGATATCAGTTCAATATATCTGATAAGGTGATTTGGAAATTGTCCTACAGCTCATAAATATTAAAGGGAACATAGACAAAAAAAGTCAATATTATCTTGTTTTGTTTTTGCCATTTATGTGGAGAGGTTAACTTCGATTCTTTGTCCGTGTAGTTAGGGGACTTTTCTTTGAATGGTTTTCTCTCTAGTTCTCCGCAAATGCTGGTATATTTCGTATGCAATTTTACCTTCCTCGTCCCTGATTCATTAGTGTAACTAATGCGGTTAGCCAGGACGGACAGTAAGACGTGGTGAAAAAAAAAAGTAGTGAAACAAACATACGTCAACATAGTATATAACATGTATACGAGTAAGAGCGTAAGAAAACAAGCAGAAAAGACCAAATCACTTTTAATTAATAAACAGCAACTTTGCCTGTGGCTAAAATATGGCAAAGCCTAAATAACCAACTATTTGGTAAGTGAAGAATATTTAAATATACATAAATAAATAAAATTATTAATATATTACCTACGAAAAAGAAAAAATAGATCAAACACACAAGTTTGGAGAAAATCTATCTATTCTCATGTTCAGGTTTAACAGCCGTTTTAACTTGAGGGCTAGACAGAAAATTAGAGAGAATCTGATGTGACCATACGTCAGTTTATTCTAATTAATGAAAGGCCTGAAAATGATTAAAAGAATTAAAGTTCTCAAAACATAATTATTTGATGTATTTCTTCTTGATTTTCAATAATTTAGTTAGGTTTTTAAAATAACGTCAGTGGCTCATAATAATTAGCCTTTGTTATTTTTTGAAGTTAATTATTTAGTTTTTGCAGTTTTTTTTTAGTTGAACGAGTATTTAAAAATAAATAACATAAATTAAGCTCAATATATTTTTTTTTACTCTTTACTTTCTTTGGAAGGGAAATAAACGACTATGAGGTTTAATAAAATTCCAAACTAAAATACATGATGTAGATAATTCATTTTAGATCTTTTGATCAACTATTAAAGGTATATTATGATTTCATGATTGCATAACAATATTTCTCATTCACTAATTATAACTCTTTATATTCTATTTTGTCTTAATGCTTCTTTAATTTTGTTTTACAATTTATATGATTATGACATCATAAGTGTTGAAACATGTCAAAATAAAGTATTCCAGCATTTTTAAAATGCTGGAAATGAACAAGGAGTAATGGGACAAGGAAACAGTTAAGGCTTAGAATATAAAAATACTACATTCTCTACCTCATTCAAACTCGTTTCACATTTGAAAACCTATAAATTTTATACTTGTCAGCTTTAATTCAAACTTTATTCAAACTTTAAACATAGTTTCATTATAAAATGTATATTCTCAAGTCGTTGTATGAATATACTCAATTAATTCATTATAGACTATTTCGCAGATGTTAACCTCTTAACTTTAATTTTACAATTGGATTTCTTAACTTACCAGCACTTAAACTTTGTTTTGTCCAGCATAATTTGTGGTCTGTAAGTTATACAACAACTTTTTAACGTGTTTTTATGTATCTTAGACGGTTCATCACTATATATAACTAAATTGATGATGAAATATTCATTATATGTTTAATGTTTATAATTTGACAAATTGTTTTTACCATAATTAAACCTAATTATACATTTTCATTTACAATTTCAATTGATGACATCAACTAACTTAACTAATTTATTTATCAACTCTTTCTATATATTTTTCGAACAATATTTCTAAGTCTTAACTTCTAATTTATATCCACTCCTTACTTTTAACGTGTTTAGAATGTTTTCTAAGATGTTATTAAATGTATGGATTTATTTATACTATACTATGATAAGCTCATTTCATAAAACTATTTAGCTGTGTCTTACCATAAATGGGAACTCGCCCTGCTCGGCAAATCCTCCACCAATTATTTTGCCATGAGCTCTCTTAGAAGAAAACGCTGCATTCTGATGAACTGTTGAGTTATAATTGGATAGAATGGTTACTATTCATTAAAAAATGTACTTAGTTAATATTATGTTAACATATGGCTAAGCATTTAACTATAAAATAAATGGTACTACACAATAGCAATAAATGTCTCGTTATGTATATTATAGCTTCGAAGAAAATGCTAAAAAAATATTTTTAATAAATTACCCCTAACATCAATTTTACTCATAAAAACAATCACATAACAATAAAAAACACAATAAGAACTCTTGATTTATAAAATCTAACCAAATTGTTCAAATATTTTTAGCAAATTTAAATTTTTTAAAGGTAAGTTATTTGTAAACTACCCTAAGGTTATTTGTAATTTATAAAAACTAAAGCCTTATTCTTATTAAACATGAGATGCTAATTTGAACTCAATATTTAAGGGCAATATCAAAAAATTTCATAATTTCTATAATCTTTCATAGGTAAACTACCATTAAATCAATTTAGTTTGGAAAAATAAACATACATTGTTCATTATATAAAATAGTCCTTGATATAAATTTTGAACAAAATCAATGTAAATATTTTCAAAAATATTCAAAATTTACTAAAATCAATCTTGAGTAATCTATTATAGAATTTATTTTAAGATAAACCAATATATATATATATATAATTAATTATTAATTATGTAAGAAACTTACAGATACCTATTTTTAACAAAATCTCTCGTCTTTTTTAAATATTCGAACTAAAAAAATCTTCATCGCTAAACTACCCTTAGACAAATTTAATCCTAAAAACAAGTATACAGTTTTATTTGTCATGTAAAACCTCTCCAGATATACAGATTAAACGAACTTGTTAGAGCCATTTTCAAAATATTTCTTACTTTCAAAAATCAATCATCAGTAAACTGTCCTTTAAGAAATGTTTACCACAAAAACATTACAAATACTCTCAAGATACGCATTTGGAATCAAATTTTTATGGCCATTATAAAACTAATTTCAAGTTTTTGATAAATCAGATTTCAGTGACTATCCATAAATGAGATTTTACCCAAGAAACAAGTAAATTATATGGTGTTACTTGTCATACCATACCATCCCTAAATAAAGCCTATATTTGAAACAAAACCGTTAAAGCCAAATAAAAAAAATTAATCCAAAAGAATTCACTCATCAGTAAATTACCCTTAATTTTAGAGCTAGGCTTAAAATAATATTAAAATAATACTGATGTATAGAAAGCCCTATAAAATTTAGATACGAAATCTGAACAAAAGCCATCAATAAATTTTTCAGATCCGTGACCAGTTGAGGACTGATTTTTTTAACGATTACAATATCGTATTTTCTATTTTTCCGATAAAGTGGAAACATGTCTCACATGATCTTTCATCAATGTATTAATCAATGTAAGTTAATTAATTATAGAAATCCAGAACGTATAAAATAAGCTACATATACAGTGTACAGTATAAAGTATGCAGTAAAATATATATATGATTTTTAAAATATTGAATTGTAATATGGGTGACAAAAATATACCCTTTTTTAGAATAAAATTATTAGTAAAAAAATATATATTTTACAATATTAAAGGAATTATATTTTTTCTTAAATCACTTAAATGCTTTTCTCTATTTTTGTAAAATACTAGAATTTCATTTGATTTTCAATCAATTTAAAACCATATCGAATGCATCAATAATATTACATTTTAACGCCAGAAGGTACACAATAATCACTATGTTATCACTTATCAATTAATGTAATATATTTAATACTAAATTTATATTTTCAATTATGAATATAAAATACCATCCATATATTACGTACAAACAAATATGAAACCAATTATTGTTATTAGTTTAAACATTTTGTCAGCATAAATAAATTATACTAATCACTTCAATAAAAGCTTAGCTAATAACATTGTAGGTATACAGCTTCTAACGAGTCACAATCCAAGACATAATTGGCACTTATTATTATTTAAGGGAAAGCCAATTTACTAAATTACCAATTTACATTATCACTTCCTCAGACTAACCACAAATATTTAGTGTGATTGAAATTCACTAATTATATATTATTAAAATATCTTATCTAAAATTATCATCGTAATATACGTTTCATTTGTTGATAGTGACTATCACATTATTAATTAAGTGGTATTGTTTTAGTTGGTTAATAATACACGGTGATTATAAAATGTTTTTAAATATTATAGTTTGATGAAACATAAATTAGCGAGATACAAATAATATAAGGGCTTAACTAATTGTCTGAGATGTATGCATGGTTAGTACACCAGATCCCGTCTCATCCCGTACTAGATCAATCTCAACCATATTTCTAGAGTTTTTACAGTTTCATGTCAAGAGAAACTATTGTGATAGTGAAAACAATAAGTCTCGAAATTATCATGAATCTTAACGTTTTAGGTAGGCATGAACCCAAAAAAGTTGATTTTATAACCATGTCTGTCCCCATAACTGTCATTCTGTCTGTCTGGCCACGGGTCCATAATGGTTCAATGGATTTTGTTCAAATCTTACATTTAGATTTTATAGGTCTGTACCTACCCAAACTTTTTTTTTTACCCTAGCCCTTCAGTTAAGAATAGTTTACTGATTAATGATATTTTTTAATTTCCAATTTTGTATTCAACCTGGTGGGTATCAACTAGTTCTACTCTAAGCAAAGGCCTATGCATTTTCTCTTAATACTCCTTTTCCCCCAGAATTGTACTTATAATTGTGTTATTATTGACACTATTTAAAAATATAGCAACCTATGAAGCATGGTGAGTGGTTTTGTTATCAAATAATTCAATAAAAGGATACTTGGCGTAGAAGGATTCTCTGCTGGTCCACGTCAAGGTGAGATTGATTATCAATAGGATGATCTTACTTGCTTTTTTATTTCTTAAAAGTGTTTTTAATATCACATTTATGAACCAATTAATGATATCAGAGCAGGACTTACAATCCTACCTAGCTCTAAAACAGTAATAGCACCCAGTCAAATAGCCATCAATTCATCACTTGCGAATGAGGATTCCCTACATTAATAAATGTCACTTCTTTCTTCCGTGTCTCTAATTGAAATCGGGACACACACTATGTAAACAGATGACCTCACGACTGTTATAAAGTGTCAGGCAACTTACTTTTGTCCTCCAATTATTAATGTTACCAGGAAACTTCTCACAACAGCCCCCTAGAAAAAAATATTTTAAGGTAACGATAAAACAATTAATTAAAATATGTAACGCAACAAATAAGTATACTTCTAAGTTATTTGTAAAACATGTTTTCATTTTGGTAGGCCACAGTGATTCATTCTAGAATAAACAAGACCCTGCTAGATAAATGTTTAGATTAGTCTAAATACAACTTGAAACGTTTTCCCCTTTTAGGGCGATAAAACGACATATATTTATGTCCTACGGACACACGTCCAATATCACCACAAGTCAACAAGTCAACAAGTCAACAAGGGATTTCTACATTTTCCCTTCTTCCAAAAGTTCAATATCTGTGATCACACTTCCATTATTCAGTCAGCATTTCTGCGTGATTATATGGAAGGTTCCCTTCCACAGTCCACGATATTACAGACCTTCACCAAGTTCTTACCTAATCCAGAACATCAATTCAAACAAGAGCAATAATATATCAAGAAGGTGGTAATTATTTTCCATACAGTCATTATATGATATTACATTTCATTTTAAGTTTAAAAAAAAACAAATATTGAAATAAAGTAAATTATTTAAAACTTCTTACTACTAAATGCCTGTAGTTAATTTATATTATAGTTGTCAGTACCAATATATTCCAATTATACTTCAAGGGTGACATTTAGGATGATATCTTTAACGGCCATATTGGTGATGTCTTATACACGCATGGTGGGTGACGTAAACTCAACGTAGAAGGGATTATTCAACGTGGAAAATTTGGGGAAACGTTAATATGGCTTAGTGTTGGCTTACAGTCCTTGCGTTCATGTGATATGGGAGTGCCTTTATCCATATTAGGGTTCTTTTGGGGGGTATATTTATAATGTATGGAACCACAGTTCTCGAATACAGTTGTAGCTTGTAGCCTGAGGGCAAGGAGGTAGCGGGTAGTTCTCGGGGGCTAAGAATCCCTATAGCAGCTGGACGTTGCTTATCTGTGACGTCATCACAAGGTCAAGAACAGGTTAGTAATATTATGTTTTAAAGAGGAAACGTTTAAACAAAAACTATAAATTATTAAATAATTTAAAAAATTAGTCTTATAGTATCACAAGGCTATTTAATTTATTTTTAAGAAGTGAATCTTCTACGATAATGGAAGTGGCCAGTAGAAATCTTCCTCCAAGGATGTAGATTAAAATATTCCGTCAAAGAAAATATATATTTATAATAGTAAACAAGAAAAAGCTAGTTTTAAAAAGAAAGTTAATGTTTTCAAGGCGTAAATAGTGTAGTGAGTGTGTAAGCTCGTCAGAGGAAAAGGGTCATATACATAAGAGGCCTCACAGAGTGATTTGCTCATTTTCCTCCCTCTCTTTCTAATTAGTATAGTGGCATCTAAGTATGATAGTGTTTAGAAAGCTTAAATTCATCATGTTATGATGCAACCCGCTTCTCAAAATATCTTCGAAATTTCTAAGTAGACAACGTCGTTGAGGAAATAGTGATAAGATAAATTTACTATGGATCTCCTTTCGTCTAAAAAATTGCTTATTTAATAGGTCCGAGATTTTCTAACCCTTGCTGTCAAAGGACTTGGAAAATTAACGGTAATGCATTGCTGGGTTGGTATTGGGTGACTGAACACTTAAGCTGGGTTTTTAATAAACCATTATTCAATAAGGCAAAATTGTTGGAGCCTTGTCCAGATTATCTTTAGCTTAGTAGATATTTTAAACAGGTTAAACATTCTAAGGCGATTCAATATATAGAAACGGCCTTGTCCAGTAAGCTTAGGAAGTATTATCATTGGTACTATCTGAACTACCACGCTAATATATTATTCTTTAGCAAGGGCGTTGAGAGCTCATTTCTCTCGGGGGGGACCGCTAACAAATTCTAAGGGAATCCGGACCGATACCAATCATATTATTTCTTTCAATACTAATAATAATACTTAGCACCGCGTTTTACTACCCGTTCGGGTTATGCGTTTAAGTACAAATCACGCTAATGGGTTAGGAATTGGGAAGGTTGAACATAGAGGAAGTGAACCCGTATTTGCGTTGATGGAGAGTGTAAAACCATTTAGGAAAAATCTCCTCCAGTTCACGCGAGTGAGATTCGAACCTTGATCTCCCCGTCCTCGGCAGTATAGCTAACACGAAACTAGCGCGTTAGCCAACTACGCCACCGAGGTGTGTCCTTTATTTCAAACTTTCAATAGTTAGCAAATAATGTTTTGCGTAAGTAGGTATGTTGAAATAATGGGTAGGGAAGGGTAGTAAGCTTACCTACATAAGTTTCAAACCCCACTTCTGACAGTTATGTTATTTAAGCTGCTCTTTTCTTAAGGTGATTCCTCAATTAGGATCTTAGCGGTAATGGCTAAAATTTTCTCATTTTCTCTGACCTCACTTACTCAGCTCATTCTATGAAACGTCCTTTATTTTTCAATACCATATGAATGTAAAAGAAAAGAAGTGCAGTATTTGAAATGTTGACAGAGATAATTTTACAATCGGAAGTTTACAAGGTGTATCTTGAAGGTGAATATAAAAATATTTGTTAAATAATATTTGGTTGATGACTTATACAATTAAAACTGTAGTCAAAGTAAAAAACTTAAACATCAGGTTTTTATACGTATTTGTGGACCCCTCTTTAAGGGGGCGTCCAACAAATTCCAGGGGCTCCAGTTAATCACAGGGGGGCCCAGAACCCCCAGACCCTCACCTTTCTACTCCATTGATCATTGGTAATAAAAAGTGAAATGGTTTACCTGAACGTTGTCGAAGCGCCATTAGAATTGTGGGACTATTATTTATAATGATAGATTGAGTATTTCTTTAGATATTGCAATGTATTAATATAACTATTCCATCATTCACACCTTATTACTGATTCCCTGTCAAAGTGAGCTCTATCAGGTTCTACCAAACCTCCTGGGCGGAATCGGGCGGTGAATTATTTTCTACTTCATTCCGGCAGAGGAAAAGTTAAAGCAGAAGAATGTATAGAATATTTGTGTGGATGAGTTTGGTGTAGATAACTCGCTCCAAGTTTTGTAAGGAATGCTACAGTAGATTGGTTGGTTAGGGAAATCTTCGTGCTTCTTCCAACTCGAAACTTACTTTTTGGATATTGATCTCACATTGACCGCAGGATAATAAACTATTTTTCTTACTCATTACATTTAGGTAGAGGACTTTCGTTTAATCTATTATCAATAATTCTGTTAAATAATGTTAAATAACACTTTTTATACAACTAAGAAATATACGAATAATAATTTCTCACATTATTAGTTAGTTTTTTTTAGAGTATAATTGTGAACATTTTCTAGGCTATGGTTACTATGATAATAAGTTTTTATATTCTTTAGTAGATTATTCAAAGCACGTTTGGGCTGTGGTCAGACCTCATATCCTTACCCCTATCTAGAGTCTAGAGATGAAAGCTTTGAAAATATATACTATATATAGGCCTACATTCAACGATGAAAATTTTTCCAGGAAAGTTTGAATCGGAATTTACCTAAAAATTGTATGCAGTGGTGGCTTGCGGTGGAAAGGTTAACTTGTAGAGCTGGCACTTAGAGCCTATTATACTTCAAAATATAGTGTGTTAATGTGCGGCCGAAGGGAGCAAAAGTATTTATAAAGTTTTTATATATTTGAAACTTTTTGGCCAAAATAAATCAAATATTTCTCCAGTAGCAACATAGAGTTTAGCTTTCTGCACATGTTAATATCAGCAGATCTTGAATAGCTGTCAAGGGTGTCTTGGAATTTTGTAAAAACTTTATAAATAAATAGAAAATGTTTTGACAAAATTCCAGGACACTCTTGACAGATATTCAAGATATGTTGATATTAGTATGTGCAGAAAACTGAACTTTATGTTTCTACTGGAGATATACTTGATTTATTTTGGACAAAAAAATGTAATGTTATAAAAACTGTAAAATTACTCGCTATCCCTTCTGCCACACCTTAAGAGACGAGTGGGCTATAAGAAGGGGGAGGGGGAACGTGATTAGGGGTGAGGTAGATAGGAAGCACGGAGGATGGGTGAGAGAGAAATGTTGTCCCACCCTTAAAATTATTTTAGTTAACGTATTGATGATAAAAAATTGAGGTATGATCTATGAACTTAACGGGTCGACAAGGGCTCGCATTCATTTGTTTCCTTACTACTTTTTTAACACTGCATCTTACACCTATGTACTAACTATGATAATTAGTTAGGGATGATGAAGGTTGAATTTAAAAACCACCCTCAGTGAAACCGATCAGGATCGAACACCGATCTCCCAGTCATCGGCAGTCAAGTCTTTTTTGAGAGTACCACGTTAGACCGTGCGGCCACCGAAACTCGTTTGATGATGTTTCTGGTGTTAACGCCCTTAGGAGAAAATGTATAAACGTTAACATTTGGAATATCTATATGTCGATTACATTAGTTCCATTTAATCAGTGGAAATTATTTTACAGAGATAATAATTGAAAATTTTCTGGAAAAAATATAGGGCAAATTTTTCGTCTCACATCCCATATCCCCCTAAATTTAAAGGACAGACATCTCTATGTAATCTCATTAATGAATTAAATAACGTCAAAAAGGCCTCTCAAACTAAGTAAACATTACTACGTCATTAAAGAAGAACGTGTTAAGGATAGCATGACACTATATTAGTATTGTTTGTTTTATAAATGATTTTTTGGGAGTATTATATCTATTTTTGAAGGTATTATTACTATTAGTATAAAATGCAGCAACAGACACTTGAAACGTTCATGTCAAGATGTTCTTCTAAATATACAAGCTAGACATGATGTAAGGCATACATATCCATCCAAACATTGATGAAGTGCCCTGTTTTGAGGTTAACTGTCTCATAAATCCATGAGAATGAGAATGGGAATGACACATTTATCCGCACGAATAAAGTTTACGTTGTTACGGGAAGACAGATTTCAGTGACTGTCGGGCTTGTCTTCACTTTGACCCGTGAGGTTAGGTTCAAACGATTGGCAGGTTTTGTTGGATGAATAATGTTTCTTACTTTAGTTAAGTAGATTAAACTTCACTGGCTGGTAAATTAGAGTCAAGGGATTGTGTATCAAACCCTACAGTCCCTGTAGTTTGGGTTCAACACATTGTAGGCTTGTTGGATTAATAGAGTTTCTGACTTGATATATTCCATTATAGATACCATGTAGTAATATTTATATATATAAACGGGTATTGACTAAGAAAAAAGGTTTGTGAAGTTTAAAAAAAATACAATTCTTTGAAAACTTAATATAATTTGCTTACTTATTTTAATATTTTGTATTTATATCGTAGTGCTTTATATTTTAATATTATTAAAGTTCACCATATATCACCTTTTAACAGTTCTGAAAGTTATATTTTTAGTTAGAAAACAACAATTTTCCTTGGAAATAAATCTCATAATTCAAAAACCAACATTATTGGGGATCTTTCAAAAACTGTGCATTGTTATATAAAAAGGTTAGCATCTATTTGTTGTTTTACAGTGACGCTTTGAAACTTCAGTATATTATATACATTAAAACTGTGTAAAGTGTACAGAAATTACAATAATTATGAAAGTTTTGCAATAAATAGCCTTTGGGGCTGAGTGATGAACTGCTTTCTCAGAGAATATAGCAGTCATCAACCCCCCAAAAGTGGAACGGTTAAAATAGGTCGAATTGTGTGATCATTATCTTAAACCATAAAACATATATTTTGTTATGTAAATTACAATAAATTATTTAAAAAAAAATATGTATCGTTATTTTATAGTTAAATTAACCTTAATCAAATTAAAATTAGATTTAACCACATTATTACAACCTAAACATATATAAAACTAATACGTGTGCTAGAGTATACATTACCCATTGATTCATTTTTAAATTTTTATGTGTTATCTAACTGAGAAATAAATTCAACCAATACAATAAATGGTGTATGTTTAGCATAGCTCAGCATAATCAATAACGAATATGGTGTGCAATTCAACTTAAAACTCAGCACAACCAATAACAACAATAATGGATCATTTATTTTGGAACACATCACTGTCAATAACAAAAGTGATGTGTGAATTAATTGAAAACAAAACTAATAACAAAAATGATGGACTATTTAATTGAAAGCATGGCACTTCTAAAAACAAAAATAAGATATCTAACTGGAAAATGAGAGAAGCTACTAACAAAAAGATGGATAATTTAAATCGAAACACAGCACAATCATCAATAAAAATTATGTATAACCTAATTAGAAACTTAAAGCAACTAATAACAAAAATATTGGATAGTTTAAGTGGAAACATAGAGCAGCTAATGACAAAAAATATGAATATTTTAATTGGAAACATAGAGTATGCTAATAACAAAAATGACGTATAATTTATTTGTAAACACAAAGCAGCTGATAACAATTATGTATAATTTGATTGGAAGTACACAGAAACTAATGACAAAAATTATAGATAATTTAATTGGAAACATAGAGCAGCTAATGACAAAAAAGATGGATATTTTAATTGGAAACAAAGAGTAGCTAATAACAAAAATGATGTATAATTTATTTGGAAACACAGAGCAGCTGATAACAATTGTGTATAAATTAATTGGAAGCACAAAGTAGCTAGTGACAAAAACTATAGATAATTTAATTGAAAGCACAGAGCAGCTAATAATAATTATGGATAATTTAATTGGAAATACAGTGCAGTCACTAACATAAATGGATGGATAAATGGATAATTTAATTGTAAACAGCGCATTCAATGACAAAAAGGACGATTAATTTTAATTGTAAACATATTACAGATAGTAAAAATATGTTCGATTATCTACTTATAAGCTCAGCACAACCAATAAAAAACAGTTGACAATCTCATAAGAAACTCAGCACATCCTTTAACAAAAATGGTGGGAAACTCATTTGGAAACTTATAACTGCCCTATTTGTACTATTCACCATAACCAACAGTCATTTGTAGGTAATCTAAATGAAAATTCATTACACTTAATATAAAATTGTGATTAATCAAAATAATAATTCAACACAGTAAATAAGTGGTAAGTAAGCTAACTTCCAAACAAATCCTATCAGTAGTAAGATGACGTCAAATAATAGGGTCTGGGAAAGATGTCGTTTCACCCGACTGAACTGTGGGCGACACTAGAACCGTTTGTGGCCAAGTGCTTGTGGAACTATCTAATTTAAGAGTGGTGGAGATGCAATGTGATGAGCTGTGAAATTGCGAGTCTTTGTGAGGACTAGAATCGATTTTCGTGTATTGTTCTAACATTGGCATAGAGGGCAGTTTCAAGTTCAATTATGGGGGGGAAAGGGAATTTAACAAGATTCTACTGAGTGTCGTATATGCAAATATTTATTTTAACTATTGTCTTGGAGGGTGTTTTCGAGTCCCTCCACGAAAGCTGATTTAATCCCCTTTTCGATAAAGGTCACTTAATTCTATGGTCGAGTTCCTCCACTTGGTGGGTTGAGGGGAGAGGAGGTATCTAATTACTTCACTTGGTGGTGGATAGGCAGAAAGGAGGGGGGAGGGTTGAGTTCCTTCACGACACCTGAAGGAATGGATTATAAGTATAGTTGGTTCATTTCTACGTATACTTATGGTTCTTACCCAACCTGACTTAACCTGATCTTTCATGCTTTAACGAATTTTCTTCTTATTTAATTTTGTAACGAAGTTGGTTAATTTCTACGTATACATATGGTTCTTACCCAACCTAACTTAACTCCACCTTTCATGTGTTAACGAATTTCGTTTTTATTTAATTTTGTAATTTACTGTGCAAAGATTCCCTCCTTGAGGTGTCGTGGAGGAACTTGACCATCATTATCGGACTAATTATCTCCGTGGAGGAACTCGACATCCCCTGTCTTGGAGTGTAGTTGAAATAGTGAATTGGCTTTTGTTTATTGTTTGGTTTATTTATTCCGTTTAGGAGTAGCAGTTACTTTGTTTTGTATCCGTACTTTTAAATACTAGAGTTATTACAAGATTGATCTTATTTGATAGGAAAATATGAGAGCAAATTAACCACAGAGATCTATTGCTGATGCATTACCTCTCATTGTTAACCCTCACATTAATTCGTTGTTAATAGCATTTATGTTAAAGGTAATAATAAGAACATTTCCGGATTCATGGAGAGTTTTATCCATAAGTGGTCTTGAATCTGCTTTCTATGATGAATCGCAGCTGCCTAGGTAACTGATATATTGTCAATTATATGTTGCACTTAAGTTAAATACTGGCTAGTAGTACACGAGTTTGGTGTTTCCTGGTATGATCACAAAACTATTTTTATTAACTCATACAAATATAGTCCTAGATTTGCAAATATAATTTAAAAGTTGAAAATTTCCGCTATGGAAATTAAAGCTAACTTACAAAGGAGTGACTAAGTGATCTTTGTGAATTGAATTATGTAATTTTTTAATAAAGGTGATAAAAAACACACCTTGTATTGGTATTTATATTTTCCTTCCCCCGTTTGTTCTTCTACTGCTGGACAACTGCACTCAGGAACGTTATAAACTTGGTTGGTTTCTGACGTTTATTAAATTATGCTCAGCTATTCTGGCTCCCTAATTACTATTTTCAAACATTGGTTTCTATATTGCAGGCCTACCTTTAGCTTTGCTTTCATCTGACCCCTCGGAGAGAGAAGTATTTTGATCGTAAAAAAAAGATTGAAATAGAGATTTTGATAAATGTCTACGTATCATGAACCATTGAAAAATAAAAAGGGAGTTAGCGTATAATCCGAACGGGTAGTAAGACGCGGTGCTAAATATTATTAATTATTATTATTATTATTATAAAAAGGGAGTTCTCGATGCAGTCTGTCAGTTTGTATATCGTTCTAGAGCCGAAAAGGTTTTGATTAAATTTTGGTTCTCAGGACTGGCTACCATTATAATCCAACTATAAACTCATTTTTATACTAAAATAACTTTGACGGTTCCTTACATAAGTGGATATTTCCAATTTGGATCTTATTTCCGCAACTATTTGATATACGAAATAACTTATCACTATAAGGTTATGAATAAAAATCCTTTATTTGTAATATATTTTTATAACACATATTTTATATAAATTATAATCAAATATATATTTCTGTTATTCGTGTCTTTAAAATGTGAAACTGATTGTTATGGGCTTTGGTGGACAGAAAAGTTTACTTTTCTCAATTTTCCTGTAACAGTCTATATGATTTCATCCATGCTCTTTGGAGAAGTGTTTCCGCAACAATGTATGTTTTTTAGTTTCACAAATCTTACGAGTTTTTAGTAAATGTCTTTATTTTAAGAAAATTGTGTTGTGCACAATTACACTTATTTCTTAAATCGTAACGCTTAACAGCATTATTATTAATATTTAAACTAAGGATAGGATTGAGAAAGGCTGTGTATGGAAGAACAATAATTAAAAACTTAACTTTGAAAATGTATTAAGGTTCACCCAGTCGAGAATTGAAATTCTTACCTTGCGATACTAGAAATCCCACATATTGCAATCCTCACACCTTAAACCATGTAACCACCCTAAGAGTTTTATGTCATTGGTATAGTATGGTTATTAAATAAATAATTAAATATTAATTTATTTATTAAAAACTTTAATAGTATTACATCTCAAACATACTCATCTAAAATAAATAGGGAAATTTACCAAACATTTAATGTAAGTAAATATTGTTTTCCACAACACTACTGAAAACATGTAAGATAAGAATAAAATTAAATTAAATCAAAATATAAATATATACCTAGAATTTTGTTCAAAGATATAAATAAAACTATTGAATACAACATTTGTATGAAAATCCATCGAATATCGAACAAATAATTGTGAATGGTTACTATAAATATCATTTCTTAACAAGCTTTTCATAAACCATTTCACTGACGTAACCACTGTCATTTTTAAAATGTCTTGACATAGATTATTTTATAATGGCATAAAATAAAAATAATAAACAAAATCATTAGGAATGGGGAATATTTAAAAGTTAAATTCAATAAGAAGCCAAAAAAATGCATTTGATGAAAATACCAAGAATCTCGTTTCATAAGAAGGAAGTTTAATTTATGTGAAACTTTATAATAACAAAGACAGGGATTAAATAATTCAACGTTACTTTATAGATAATATAATTTAGTGTAGATGTTCGTTTGCCAGATTTGTCAATTTCTTCTGAATTAATTTTTAATCAACTTAAATATTAGAAAGAAGCTCATCTGTTTCTTTATTCTCATATTTCATACCAGTCTATATTTACATTTTGAGAACATACAGGCTTAATTAATCAAAGAGTTTCTCATTTCTGATTAATATTGTTGTAGTGTGCAACGATCCGCTAAAAGTCTAACCAGCCAGCCCCAAGAGTTGGCCAGTATTTGTTACGATCCACTTCTTGGTCTGCTGTGAATGAACGTAAAATGTAGTGGTGACATTTACGATGATGGTAAAGAATGTCCAACTAACCTTAACTTTATGTACAGTACCATCCATTTTTATTCTTGTAGAATGTTTGTATCCCTATGTTGATCAGGCTATTCATATTTCCCTTTATTTTGGATAGTTCAGTTAAATATAGAAATAACATATCAATTTAGTTTATCATATGGTGTGATTCACCACCTATTATTCTGACAAAGGAAATATTAAATTTTAAATATCACTAAATTTTTTTGTCAAATTACACGTCTGATCAAATTAAATCATGTAAATAAATGGTACGGTGCACTGCACAGATTTTCTCACTCTTTTATTTTAAAATAGAGAGATTTACTAAAAACTAGTAAAATTTGAGAGTTATTGTAATATACACTGTCGCAATAACTCTCAAAAAAGGAGTATGCATGAAATAATATGCACTGTTACAGAAACATTGAGAAAGAGGAACCCCTCTGTCCACAAAAGAACATAACAATCAATTCCTGTGTTCAAAGAGTTCAATAAAAACTATATTTACAATTGATTATAGTTCATAAACTATTAGTTTATAAAATTATATTCAAAGTAAAATATGTTTACATATTTCAATAGCAACACAGCTTCACGATGTTAAGTTATTTCGTAGATAAATAGTTGCGGTGATATGATCAACATTGGAAATTTCTGCTTATTTAAAGTACCAATAAAGTCATTTTCATGGGAAAACCAGGATTTATTTTTGGTTTGTAGCGTAAAATCATGTCTAAATACAAAACTTAATCAAAATTGTTTTAGCGGATTTTTTGGAAAAAAAATTTTTTCTCTCTATGCCCCTAAGCAAACTACTCTTAATTCTAAGTTTAGATATTTAATTCCAAAAATGGCTTGGAGGAACCTTATGAAAACCATTGAAACATGTTTTAACCCGCTCGGTAAATTGTTTTTGGCTCAAGGCCGAGATACAGACACACAGACAGACGGCATCGCTAAAACAACTTTTTCGATTTCAGGTGGTCATTAAACGTCGACACTAATATTTTCAAAATCTTGAGCTAGATCTTTTTACGATTACAATTATTTATTCAAGGAGTCAGGAGAAAGTAAAAAAAAATATTGGTATAATATTTAGAACAAGTTTACTCACGTTTTTATAGATTTATATTTACTACTAAAGTTCAAAAACACCTCTGAATACTTTTACATTTTTGGAACGATCAAATAAATACACATCTATAATTTTTCAACATTCCCTACCAGCTTTAAACATATAATACTTCTTTAAGATTTTATAATTAAGTAAGTTAAGCCAGATCATTATTTTATATGTTTCCTAGTGTAGAACCATTTTACAGAAGTCTCGAAGTCAGACAAATGATCTTCCTTTTTGTTGGTCCACCAATCAAGGACGGACTATTCACCTCAATCTACTAAAAGGAGGAGTGGAACCTGCCCCCACTTCTATAGTAGAAATAACACACAGTTGCAGGTACAAGAGAGTTATAAATATTTATTATTCAATTGCACGTGTTTAAAAAGCTAACTCATAGCAGAGGTCAACTTGTTGGTTCCAAGCTGCCCCTGACTACAAATACGGTCCATAACATAATATATTCATAGAAATCACTGAAGCTATGTTTCAGTGCTAGCTAAAATAGCGATGTTAACTATCTTTTATTTTTTAGGAAAACTTAATCATGAGGCATTATAAATTAATACGTGATCATTCAGTCCACTTTAAAGCATTAGCTTGTATTTTCTTCCAAAATGTGTACAAAAACCTCTAAATTGTTAAGAAAATACTTGAGAGTCTATTTTTGAAATATTAAATTTTGTAATATTATCATACACACGTTAATTTGTAATTTGTAGATTGCAAAGCAAGTAACAGGATGTGTTCACCATACAAATACTTTTACGTTTGGCCTTGGGATTAGTTTATATACACCAAAAATCTACAAACGGAACTCTTTTACAATTAATGTCATCGTATATCTTCATAATTAATGTATTTTGCTTAATCTCAGACCTCTTCACTAACTGAAACCCTTGATTAAAATTTTAAAAATCATTAATAAATTAACAGATAGCTAAATTTTATTTTAAAGTAGTTGTGGCAGCTAGAATCAAACCAGCACACCAAGATAGTCCACTCCTGTGCTATAAGATTAAACCAGCCCACCAAGATATCTTCAGATGTATCGGCAGCGGCCCAGTCCACTCCTGTGCTATAATATTAAACCAGCCCACCAAGATATCTTCAGATGTATCGGCGGCGGCCCAGTCCACTCCTGTGTTATAAGATTAAACCAGCCCACCAAGATATCTTCAGATGTATCGGCGGCGGCCCAGTCCACTCCTGTGCTATAAGATTAAACCAGCCCACCAATATATCTTCAGATGTATCGGCGGCAGCCTAGTCCACCCCTGTGCTATAAGATTAAACCAGCCCACCAATATATCTTCAGATATATCGGCGGTGGCCAAGTCCACTCCTGTGTTATAAGATCAAACCAGCCCAACGAGATATATGTGGGCGTATCGGCGGCAGCCCAGTCCACCACTGAATAATATTTAGAATATAATTTACGTTAAAGGGTTAGTTTAAGATTTAAAGGTGGGTGGAAAAACAACATGATTTAAAGTGTGTGTTTGTTATAACTTCACACACATATGAACATGTTCAATCTAGAAAAGATTACTTTATTTTCCCGTGTATTTCGATATGTTTAAATATCTGTAAATTTGATGGCATAATTTTACTAAAGCAAATAAAACCATCAGTCAGGGGAAACTAGGACAAAAATATTGGCATACATGTCTTGTCCACCCAAAACAGAGGGAAAATATTTTCAGTCCTGAAACCAATATTTGTTATAATTCATCAAATTATATTTAAAACTATGAACAAAAATTATATATGTGTGATTTGACTTCAATTATCAAATTTCAGAGAAGGCTACCATGAATTAATGGTCAAAAATCAGGTTAAATTATTTATAAATGCAAGTTTTGCTTACCATGTAGACATGATAAAATGTAAAATGATAAAATTTTTGCAATAGGAAGATATACATTTTATTAAATATTTGATAGAGCCTGGGAAATCTCCCAAATACATTGGGAGTAAACATGGCGGTCGTAAACACAAACTACCTGGGACAACACTGAAAACAATAAAAATCCACATTTCATTATTCATTGCGGTCATTATAGTTTTCATGATTCTTCTAATATTTATTTATCATAGGAGCTAGATATAAAAAAGCTGTTCAAAATGTTTAAGGAAGCTAACCCTAAAATGAAAGCAAGTTGTGAGAGCTGCAGTTCAGAAGTTAACAATAAAGTAAATCAATGGCTGGAATCACAATCGTCTAATCAAAATAATACTACTGAAAAAATGCCTATACAAAACTAAACAAACCTCATTGGAATTTTTTGTAACCTCTTGGGTGAGATTATATAAATGATTAGAACTTAAATTATTTAATAAATAATTAATCTAAAATATTATTTTTTCATCCACGAACTTTATACAAAGAGGCAATGGAAAAAATGAGTCAGTCTCGTATTGTTTGGTTTGCCAGGTGTACTGAGGAATTCTTTTTGCCTAAACTATTTTACACTCTCTATTTACACGAATGAAGAGTACACCTCTTATAAATTAACCTTACCTTATTTATGTAAATTGCCTTAACTTATATTAAGACGTGAATACATATAATTTTGGACACGATGCAGTTTTCACTATCCCCAAAAAACCAAGGTGCCGCAGGCTCTTAATAATGGTCTCCTGGGGGAACAGAACGAACCCATTTTCATTTTAAACTGGGAAATAAAATTTAATTAGTAACTTAAGAATAAGACAACAATAAGGAAATTAATTATTTAAGTCATATAAAAATATACCTCTTTTTATGCATTGCTTCCAACGTGGATTTCCAATTTTCTAGATAAACAAGTTTAATGTTTTCTTTAAGATATAAAAATATACCTCTTTTTATGCATTGCTTCCAACGTGGATTTCCAATTTTCTGGATAAACAAGTTTAATGTTTTCTTTAAGAATATCCCACTTGAACAAGTTATTGAGAGGGGAGGGGTGGACGTGTCCCCACCCGTGTAACCTTCACTAAAGTCACACCAGGAATATTTTAACTAAGGTGGACAGAAAACCAGTTGTTCTCAAACTGTTATTAGCCTTAAATATGTATATAACAGAGATTGAAACTTTTATCTTTGTGCACTATGTTTTCACTACTTAACCAGACCATCTCAATATTAACAACCATAAGCAAGAAGCTAGAAATGTATAATTTAGAAAAAATGTACCAGTGTTTGCGTGGGTGAGAGCATAAACCCATTAGAAAAAAAAACATACTCAAGTATAAGCTTTTTTTTTTTACCTTGGTAGGATTCTCTATCTGATACAGATTATAACCCGAGAAAATATATAAACATTTCTGGCAGTGAATCGTAGTTTTACCCTCCGTTACAGCTCCCCTTTTTCCCTCTCTTCACGCTTGACTATTTCTGTATTGTTGTTACTTGAGGATGAAATAAATAATTATTCAAAATCCTCTCTAATGGATCTTTTTGTTAAAGGGAATTCCTTTTTGAGAATATTGTGAGTGGGGGATCCGTCTTAAATAAAATGTTGTGCTTCATTTTTAATGTTTGAGAGGTTATTTGTTTGAATAACAGATGATATGTGGATTTTTTACTGACAATTTGATTGTAAGTAATATTTAGAGATGATTAGTTGTTTGGTTTATAATATCTGAGGGGTAATTAGTTCGAATACCTCATATGAAATGTGGTCTATGGCTATAATATTTTAAGTATTCTGGACATGAATTTGAATAAATCCCCCCCTCCCAATTTAAAAAAAAACACACGAATCAATGTAGTACATATTTTATTATTGGACTTAAAAATACATAATCACTCCCAGACGCAATATTCCTCTCATTTGATTGGCTTTGGGCAAAGGGACTTGAGATTTCAAAACTTGTCAGTAAAGCCAAACCGTAGAATTATGGGCAGCACCGTGTATGAGTTATGCATTCTTCCTCACAATTTTGGAAATTGGCAGCGAATGGTAAAAAATGTAGTTACTAAGACATACCCATTAAGTCTTTTCGATGATAAAATTTACAGCTTTTTCGAGTAGTAATTAATCACCTTTAAGCTAAATGTAGTTTGAATCGATCCCTGTGGTGAGTAATTTTCAATCTCTTTCTCCCCGAAAATGACGTAATTAATTTAAAATTCCGTGTAAGTCTCATGAAATGATCTTCGAGGATAAGTTTTCAATCTCTCTTTCCACGAAAATGATGGTACAAGTAAACCTTCTCGTGTGTCTATTGTTTAAGGAAGCAGGCTCTAGTCCCCTAATGAAGTGTGTTATGTTTTTCCACTAGGTATAAAACTTATTTGTTTTGGGTTTATCTTGCCTTGAGTTTAAATCCTCTTATCTACCTCATTTAATTATAGACACTTGGTTCGAATCTCTTCGAAATACATAGCTCCATACAAATAATGGTACATTTACTCTAAAGGCAAACTTCTTTGGAGATAAGAACAGGGCATATTTTTAAGTCACGTGAATTTAAGTGAGAATAAATGCAGGTAGAACAACCCCCAGCACGCGCGCCCCTCGTCGCCATAAAACCAGACTAAGGCGGATTTCACACGTGATGTTTTTTCACCGTCATCGTGGACAGCACGCAGAGACAGTTGAGATACATTGTGTCTAATTCATCGCTTCACATGCCACGGTATTTCACCTTCGGTCCACAAGGCATGCTCGCTTCAGTCCCGCGTTGTTTGTTGCATTCTTCCGGAACTTTCAAAATAGATGTTAAGGCATTAATTGGAAAAGTGTAATTGCGTTCTGTGCTTTGGGTCAGAAGCTTAGAGGAGTACAAATCTAGGACGGAGTCACCATCAATCTGGAGGGTGGTTTGTGCTTTAATCAACCAAGAATTTGATATTTTTGGCAATAAAAAAGACCCACACAACAACTTCTTTGGTCCATGTTATTACATTGGAGTGTAGCAAAGAAATGGAGTGGTCGTATGGGAGGGAACTCAACAAGGTACGGTTTGACGTCGGTACAGACGGCAAGCGCCGTCCACGGCGAAGGCGAAATTCTTTCACATGTGAAAGATTCCTAATCTTCATGCCTGTGGCCGATAAATGTATCGTTTGTGAAGCTAGGGTTTTATCATTCACAGTTATAAATTGAGGCCCACAGGAATATACAATATTATCTGTTTTAAATTCCATATAGTTTGTTGATCATCAGTTGGATCAGAAATTACACGTTAGTACTCTAAAGATATAAAATGTATTAAATTGATACCTTAAAATAATCTCATGGTTATTATATATTTCATTAATATTCATTCCCCAAGCGCAATCGGTTGAATTACATTTAAGATATTATGCTATTTAGCTGGTATCCATATAGGTAATAGTGCAAATTATGGACAGCCTTTTTATATATTAGGACGCGTAGTGCTAAAATAGTCCGGTTTTATCTATATTAATATCGAATTCTCTTTAAAACCCTAAACGATTATAGTTCTAATAGTGATTATTAATGTGTTCTTTATAAATACACACTATATTAGCAAGTGATTTATTTCTTCTTCTTATATTACATATTTATTTATTAATAAAATGAAGAGTTTGTTTACCTGTCATGAGCGTTGCTCGATATCCATCAAACATACAGGTCTGGAATTTAAAAATGAGTACACCTGTGCACGAACATATGCACTCCAAAGCCAGAATTTTGAAATTTTGACTTAATTTTTTAATCAATTAAAAACTAAAAACTAAAGAAACATTAACGCTATGAGAAAGAATGACTACTACATTTCATACAAATTGTAGTGTAGTTTGGTGGCGATGGAATTTTGGTGACCATGAAGAATAAAAAATAAGAGCCTACAGCAAACTCTTATTTTTATGTCACCATAATACTATATTAATGGTTAATCGTTGTGATTTATTTATAACAAATAGCTTTGATGTATTAATACATTTTCCCCTGTAAACTTTTTTACCCATTAACCTGCACAATTTTACCCTAAACTCTTTATATCCTACACCATTTTTACCCTATACCCTTTATACCCTACCCCAGTGCTTCCAAACTTTTTTTGCTTGAGGATCTCCTTTTGGCTTTGTAAAATATCCACGGATCCTCACACCCTTGCTTGCATGAAATACGGTGTATCTGGATGATTGCTACCCAAAATTTAAAAGGTGCATTAAAATATATTATTTTTCCAGAGTGACACAAAATCACACATGCAATAGTATACTAAGCAAACATTCAATCTTACTTTATAGGGTACTAGTGTGAAGAATCGTGTTGTTTCTTCGTCTCACAAAGTCCTTTAAAGTTAGTAGAGATTGCAGACAGCTGAATTCTCATGTTGGGTACAGTGTACAGTCTGCAACGATATTTATATTTTGTTGCTGCATACCTTGAAAGCCCGGCTTCACACAGATAAGTTGTTGGAAACGGAAGAAGTTTAGGTACTCCACATGTAGACACTTGTGGATATTCTTGAAGAAGACTGCACCAGAATTCAATCAGAGGAACTTCATTAAATTTCTGTTTCAAACTAATATCAGATGTAATATCCATCAAACACTCTTAGTTTTGCGCAGACATTGCATCCGGTTTCTCTGAAGCACAATATGGATTTCGTACCCAGTCATTGTCATCTGCACAAAATAGAAAGTATTTATTATACACTTGTTGCAAATCATTTAAATCTTGGACGATGCTGCTATGAATAGTTTCTTCTGGGCTAGATTATGTTTCTATCAAGAACCCATTCAAAGCTTGAAAGCATTCATACTGTCTTTTTTCAATACATCTCTTAAAAGATTCAAGTTTACGATCAAAATATGCTATTCTGCTCCTTGTTGTAGTTACCAACACATTCTTTCCTTGACATGACATAGCTAGTTCAATAATTCTTGTAAAAATATCCACTAATAAGCCAATTTCTGAAGCCAAGAGGTATTCACCAAACAGGTAGAAAGCTCAAATTGGTGATCAATAAATAAAAGAATAAATTTCAGAGTGAAGTTAAAAAAACTCTAAGAAGAACCTTTCCCCTAGACAGCCATCTTATTTCTGTGTGAAGTAGCAGCGTTGTGTGTTCGCTTCTAATTTCTTCGCAAAGTAATTTAAACATTTTGGCATTAAGTGGTTTTGATTTAATGTGGCTTATTATCTTTACAGCATCATCCAAAACAGTTTTTAGGTCTCTTTCTATAGTTTTGGCGCTTGTCGATGGAGCACACAGTGACGATTCGAACAAGACGGCGACAACACTTTGATACGTGCCAAGACCCCTGCCGTTCTACCTTGTCATCGCTCTGGCTCCATCAGTGCACACATCAACACACTTTTCCCCAACTTACATCGTGTTCTCTCATATAACTATTAATTACTTTAAAGATTTATTCTCTAGTCTTACGACTTTCAAGAGATTCACAGAGAAATAAATTCTCCTCGATTATGTTCTGAAACAAGTAATGCACAAATACAAGTAATACTGCTAGCCCTGACACATCTGTTGATTCGTCAAGCTGCAAAGAAAAAGTAAGATAACTGAATTGTTTCAAGTTTCTCTTTTGATTGCTCATCAATTACACAGGCTTCCATTTCAATTGCACAAGGCTTAATTAGGGTTTCATACATTGTGTGGGTTTCTCCTGTAAGCCAATATGGTAAATCACTCTGTAGGAGCCCTTGGTAGCACTTTCACTGTCAGTGTTTGAACTTTTCATCATAAGACTCTGACAGTTTGTTAATGCTCCAAGTTTACGTTTGAAAAAACTAACATCTTTGTTTTTATATTCAGGGTGATTAGTATCACGATGTCTACGAAGTTTGGCAGGTAGCATAGAACTGTTTGATAACACTTTGTTGCACAAGACGCATAGTGCATCAGGGGCAATTTTATCACCTGTATACGTAACACCCAGAGACAAATAGTAATCATTGTATTTCAGGTTTTTACTATTTTCAACAGTTCTAGAGCTGTCATTTCTAGATGGAGAAGTAAAACGTGAGATTCACTTACAACTTTGGTTACACTGGTACTTTCTGGAGTAGTACTTGATTGTTTACTTAAATTACCCCTTTTAGCCACTGATCCACGATAAAAAAATATTAAAAATAATAGTGTCGATGCTACTGCTTGTTATTTTACTCACTTTATTGTATCTATGACTAAACATACGAGGAGAGGAGCTTCCACTAACAGTTATTAATAATTTTTATCCACACTGTCATGAAGACATACAAACAAATTGATTAACTCTAATTAATATATAAATAACACGAACACACAGTACCTAACAAATGCGGTGAGTACAATATTCAGAACTAGTGATAAAAAACATATCACTTAACTGCGATCTGTATTTATAGAAATTTGAAATTCACACTAAAATTAGTGGAATAACTGCCAGTCCTGATAGAAGGTATCCAGGCGAGGGCTGCTAGTTCTGAGAAATATACAGCTATACGTAAGCAAATAGGAGGAAATCAGGGAGAAAAATAACAATTTCACTTCAATTACGATTCAGCAAAAAAAAAAGAAAAAAAAAGCTTAACATGTAAACTGAGGTGGCTCAACAAGACAGCTATAAAAATTATAACTATATCAAAATCAAGTCTAAAATGAGAGGTATTTTCAAAGCTATATATCGCAGGTAGTGATAAACCACCTCCATTGGACCCAAGAAAGTTCTAACCTTAACTTCCCATTAACATAAATTCAGTATATTGTCATTCAGATGCCTTAGAGCTTAGACTATGCATGTGTGGTTTATTCACTTTGTTAGCAACTCTCTTTGGTGGAATGTTACTGAAATAGTGTATATTATTTATTTTCACAACTCTTACGAGTTCTTACTAAATGTCTCTATTTTAAGATAAAAGAGATAGAAAGTTGGTTCGTTACACCGTAAGATTTATTTTATATAAATATATCTCAAACTATAAGGTTAAGGAAAAAGCACCATTTTGGACTCGTTCAAATATATTTTGGGACGAATTATATTTTGAAATAGTGTATTTTAAAATTAAATATTGCGTTATAATTGAACGTCTGCACGGCAGTTTCACTCTTAGCATGATGACCCCCTTATTATGGGAGGCTCTGTCCTTATAAAAGGCTAAACCAGACGTGAACGATTAAGCCAAGCTGTGTCACACGTGGCTAATGCGCGCAAAATTAACTTATAGTATCCTTAAAACTCGTCAGGTCTGTTTTTGACAAAATTTGAAATATTTCTAGGCTAGGTCAGCTTGTTTTAACCAGTGCTGTGCATTTTGACGAATGTAACCAGAACTAACGGTATAACGTAATAGACAATCAACTGATTAAATTAAAACAATAAAGAAGGTATGGAGTGCTATGCGCTTATCCGACAAAGGTCATGGTAGGTAACGGGAAGGCTGAGGTTATAATCTCAATCGGGTGAACTTACCGTGGTTTTTCAACATTATTATTTGTAGCTTAGTTTTTCTTATGCAATCGCCATGCTGATTCAGGTGCACTTATTCTTATTAGAGCTACCCGCTGTATCCCCACCCCAAAGATTAATCAGTTAATAATATTCATATTAAAATTACTAGTAAAAATGTTACTTGTGCATTCCTAAATCATTTAATGTATAACTTTTTAATATTTCCATTTTTTTTCTCAGAGTAGATCCTATCTGGAGATACGAGCTGGTACTATCTTAAATCCGAAATATCTTACTTTGGGATGCATTGAGACATATATATTTTTCATTTAGCACCCCCCAGGGAGCACGTGTGGCTTGAGGAATGCCACAGACGTGATCTACTGAATTTAAAGAAATATCACTCCCCACTGCAAAACATATCATTAAGAAATGCATACAAGCAAAATTTTCGTAAAAAGAATAATCTAGAAGGTAATACAAATAAAGGGTGCTGAGCATTATCATCAACGAAGAGACACTAGTCCCAGAAGGTCCAAGCATATCTGCTGGCTACTATTGTCGGGCTTCCAACCTCTACATATTTAAACTATATTTATCTACTGACTGTGTACTTTCTAAATAATATGATACAACACTGGATTAAAAATCTAGTCCATTGTAGCGCTCTAAATAGCAAGGATATAACCCATAGCTATTGAGATGAATAGTGGCAAATGAATGATCTCATGTATGCTGGCCATTAGAAACTAAACAACCAAATATTTAATATAATTTTATTTTATTTTAAATTGTCGTTATTAGATTTTAATACACAAGCTGAAGGGCTCTACGCCATAGCTCTTGGTAATTTAATATTATACACCTGAAACAGTGATCACGTGGGTACAGGCGTCATCTAATCTAGTCTGGTTTGCCAGCGTTGGGGAGGACTGGACTCGAAAATAGGGTAGAAGAGGTTCTTTATACTAAATTGTTGTTTTCATGATACCTCCACGTAAATACTGGTGCATTTATTCCAAACTATGCTTTATTTATCCATGCCATACTAATTTAAATATGTGGGTAGCTTTGACAGATAGATGCAGTTCATAACCAAAAAGTTTCTAAAATATGTTAGTAAAATTATATTTAACTGCCTAATACAATAAAATTATATATATTACCAAGAAGTCAACTACTCGAGTTGTATTTATTCTTTATTAAACATGTAAAACTATGTGTGTGCCCTATTTAGGGATGACTTACTTATGCATCATCCTGGAGTAACACAATATTACATTTAGCCTCCTTCAGGAAAATCTTATTAGTCCGGCGGCAACTAATAGAACTTGGATTCTTCATTAGCAACTAAATATTTAGTGGTAATTAAAAAAAATTAGATATGGTATTTGAAAATGATATAGCTTTTAAATATGATAAAAATATTCCAAAACAAGTATTAAATGTAAGCCTAAACACGTAAATCAAATAAAATAAATCACAATTATTGATGTATAGTTATTGAGGTCCATTTCTTCAGATGAACTACCAGAATCCTGAAAAAATAAATAAAGCAGAGAGTAGTCAAACCTTTTTTCTAGGGTTTATGTGTGATTTCTTCTTAAATTTTAAACTAACCAAGAGATTTTGATCAATATTTATATGTCATTTAAGTGCCCCTCTGGAAAACCTGTGTTTAAACATGCTATATATATTATAACAATATATACTATAATAATATATAAGTTACTTATTAATATTGTTAATAATATCATATGTATTATTATACTATATTATTATTATTATATTATAATATTTATAATAGTAATAATCTTTCTTATTCTAGAATGTTTGTGCCATAAGTACATAAAGTTAAACAAACAATTAATATTTTAGAGCATTTGACGTAAAAATTGCTATATTGTAATATTTACTACAGTTGTATAATTCTTGGTTAAAAATTTTTCAGATAGTATTATACTAAAGACTTGAAAGGGAAACAAACTAGTTTGAAACATTTTAAAAATAATCTTAATCATGTATGATTAACATATATATATTCTGTTAGTTAAATGATTGACGAATGATCAGATTTTGTGTTAAAAATTAAAAAAAAAGTCTAACGTACACTCAAATTTCACTTATTTATGAATACTGTCGTCGACTTCAATGGTCTTGGGGTAAAGTGCCTGCATCAGGACCCAATTTTTGTGGGTTTAAACCCAACCGGGCTCGAAGGATTTATCTTGAGAGATAAAAATCCTTATCACAGCCTCCTTCGGAGGGTAAGTATAGCTGTCGGCTCTATGTAGATTGTGGCATATAAAATAACCCTGGAAGGTATGTTAAAATACCTTTCTGGCAAAATTGGTATGCCCTTTCACTCTTGCTCATAGAAATTCTCGTATGCTAATATAATAAGTCGGTTCAGTAAGTGCATGTTAAATACCTCAAATAAATGAACATACTATGTGTATGCTGGCAGGTAACAAGATAATAAGCGCCGTGAGATAGAGTGCATAGGCAATTCATCGAGCCTAATTGTAAAGTAAATTGCATAACTACTAGCAAGGCCTGAGTTCGAGAATGACCCAATTCCAGAAATTATATCTTCTTGAATTTGACCACCTCTGTCGTCAAGTAATCGGAGTTCCTGACTACAGATAAAGAGGTCCGTGGATTGATCCCCATTGTTCCCAGAATTTTATATGAAGCAGTGGGTCTGTAACGGGGTCAATCTCAGCCTCGTGTGGACAAATGAGAAGATACATGAATAAAGAAGGAGCGACTCCGTTTTAGAAAATTGAGATTAATGGCTGGAGGGTTAATTGTGCTGACCACATGCCATCCTCCATCCGCTAAATGTTAGCACTATCATCGCTCTGTCAGTATAGATTGATCACGGTTTCAAACCATGGAGTTATTTCCTTCTTGCCTGTGAAAATGAGGCTACGCAAATCTAGGGATGTAACCATGTGGCGGTCCAAGGGGGGTGGAGATGCATTTTGTACGTGTTTTCCAGTCCAAACTGGTTTGTTTTACTAGATTTATTTAGTTTACACTTTGTTTCAAAGGTATGATCAAATATAATTATATTTAAATGCATAAATTAACTAAATGTGTTAGCAATCTGTATCACATAGATTGTCTCTTATTCTAGCCGTTTTATACTTACTCCAAATCACTCGTTCTTTATGACAAAATGGCTCACACTGATTGATTTTACTTAGAAGCACAAAACATACCTCCCTCCCCTTTCCAGAAGATATCTGATCTACCTCATTATGTATAGCTAATTAAGACCTTAAACTTTCTTTGAATTAGATTGAGCTATCACCAAAAACAGATAAACTGATCAGTTTTTCTGAGTATACTCTCTGTTTTACTGAACGGTAAAATCTTACCTTGCAGGTTTGCACTATGGATTAATTTTGGCATTTTATAATACATCAAGGAGAGATTGATACCTATCTAAATGCTAACAAAGGGTAAAGCGGGATAGAGGGTGAATAAAATACTAGTATAGAGACTACTCATTGAGAAATTGTCTAAAGAATGGGTGTTAAACCCAAACAGACCTGTACCAATAGCCCTATAATCTAACTTAACTAGTAGTTTTTCATATTTATACACACACCATAACACTCCCAGTTTATATTTTATATTTTTATTTGCTGAGAATATTTATTTTATATCGATTTAAGAGCAATGGATTTATTTATATTAAAATTTGTATTTACCACTAAAAATAAACATAAAGAACTAACTATCGTACCGTTTAGATCTGTCACTATCATTTCTTAAATAACACACACTGTCGCATATAGTTCCATTGTCGAGTAATAAACTACTCAAATGAAGATCATGAAACTATTGTTTATTTGTTTAGGGTTAATAGTACATACCGCTACTTTTTATAAAATTAGGTTATACTCCTTGTAAAACATAACAATATAACTTACGTGTCTTGAAGATAAGATTTCCTCAACAGTACATACTGTAATGTATATGGCTCCAGGGTCATGGCATTAAAAACAGATTTTGATAAAACTACGTTGCATCCAGCATCATTTATTTCATTGTTCACTCTCGTCTTGTAAGGAAAACAAAAACCACATTAGATATAATTAGTTGGGTAAGTAAAGTATAGAAAGAAAAATTCTATTTATCAAACAACTTCTTTCAATTTTTAACAAATCTACCTACATGTTTTTTACAAGCCTACGTCTCACTTTTGGATGTGTACACAAGTAATAGCAGCTAACAGAGTTATTAAATTATTGTCAAGAGCAGCCTTACAAATTATATTTTCATAAAGAAGGATATTATTTTTTCAATTTACATTAATATATTTAATTTACGATATAAATATTAAATTAATTAATGCAGAGAAAACAAATACAAATATTGTTTAGGTGAAATTGGACATAGCATTTTATTTGTTCTAAATTTTTACTACGTATTTTATTTATTTTATCAAAACTTTGGTTTTTCATCCTATTATAGTTGGGACACAATCCTGAATCCACAATCATGAATAGTTTATGTTGCATTATTTGTATTTATTTTCCCATGTGGGGACTTTACTATGTTTTTAATGTTTTGTATAATGGGCTAATGATCTTGTTGTGTTGAAGCGCTTGTAAACTCCGGTAGTAATAGTGGTAATATTTAAATCTAATTATTTAATATACACAAATTTAAAAAGAAGAGTTATAAAATAAGTACAATTTATTAAATTACCCAGAGTTAAGAACTAGTGAGGTCATACATTTAAAGCTTATAGCTATTAGTTTCAAACTCATTATCACTCTGGTGTTTTTACGTTAATCTATATTGCTGTCCTTATTCTGCTGTTTTTGTGGCGTCATACTGATTGGATATAATCATTTAGTCTCACAAATATCGATAGTTTGAAGATGTATTTAATTTGAAATAAGATTTATTTAACTTTTACAATATGAAACAATAATGGCTAATGGTTATTGTCCTATTTTATGCAACAATTGGCTAGTATCCTCCTTTCCACGAGTATTGGTTAGTATCCTCTTATCCATAAATATCGTTAAATATCTTCTTATCCACAAATATTTGTTAATATACCCTTTCCTATGATTAATATTAAAAATATTCTTATACACGAGCATGGGTTAATATCCTACTATCTACGAGCAATGTTTAATATCCTCTTACACACAAGCATTGGTTACAATCCTCTTATTACAAGTATTGGTTAATATCCTATTATCTAAGAGAATTGTTCAATATAATCTTATTTACTATTAATGATTTATATAATATCACATACAAGTATTGGTTAATGTCCTCTTATCTCCGAGTATTGGTTAATATCTTACCTACGGATATTTGTTAGTATCTTATCATCTAGCCTCCCCCTCCCTAGCTCCTCACATATAATCATAAATAGCACTATCTTTTTGTATCTCGTTCTAGAGTCGAAACAACATTACCAATAAAGATTAATTAAACTTGGAATCTAGGATTTTCACAAGGTTCACCATAGGGGTGTTTGTTAATTAGGTATCCAACTCTAAAATTAAGGGTAGTTTAATGAAGGGCTAAAAGAAATCCAATCGATTTTCTCAAAACTCGCTTTAGCGATTTTAAATCTATTTTGTGTCTAGACACTGTTTAACATTTCAAACAAAGTGTTATGTCTCGTTTTTCCATAAATATGAATTTAAGATTATCATTGTAAGGTAAGTAAGTATATACTATACACAATTAAAATATTTTAACTCAGAATATATTTTTATAAAACCAATAGTTTCAGAGTTGTGAACAAAAAAATATATTTTTATTAGTGAATTTGAAACATTAAATTGAGTGCTATGCTCGTTGGTAAACAGAAATGCTCCTCTTCTCTCAATGTTTATGTGACAGTATATGTTAATTAACTTTTTTTTGTTGAGTGTTTCTACAACAATGTTTATTATTTCGTTTCATGAATCATACAATTTTTGGTAAATGTCTATTTTAAGATAAAAGAGAAAGTTTGTGCTGTGTACTGTACCATTTATTTTGCTTGCCTATCAAGTTAGATAAATTAATACTAACTATTATTGACTAGTACAATATATTCATAGAGAATAATCGTTATTCACGCGGTTAACGACCTTGGTCTCCCAATATATTTCAAATTTAAAAAATTACGCTCAAGATATTCAATCGAATGCTTGTAATTTAGAATTCAAATCACTTGAGATGACTACTAAACTAAAATCATTTTAAGCGGCACCCATATTGAAACAACTTACCAGATTTTAAAAAATATATACAGACTTTGTTAGGTCGAAGCTCAAAGAAATGTTCCTGCCAATTTTTCGAAAAATATATTGAATCATTTGACATGTGTACATCAAAATGAAGATATGAACGGATAGACAAAATAATCAAATGCAAAATAGTCAAGTTAAAACGGAACATTGCAACGTTCTTTCAATAAAACATTCATTAAAGCTTATTCTTAGGAAATCAATGTGAGAAAGAATAATGATTTGATGGTTGGGCTGAACAAAATTTCAACTATAATCTAGCCTATAATATTATAATTATATTTAAATTGAAAGGATAAGCTTTTGTCCCACCCTGAGACAAAATATCGTCCAGCCATGGTTCCTTTGTCATGTGTAACTGAAGGACTTGAAATCCACTCTCTTTAATATGTCAGCCAATTTCTGGAATGTGATGGGTATTATTTATCTCTCGATGACATCTATCTTTACTGTGCTTGGTACTTTCTAGAGGGTGTTGTCTACTCCCTAGAATGTGTCGGCCACTTTCTAGAATGTATCGTCCACTCCCTAGAATACGTCGGCCTTTCTCACGATAATGTTGGCCACTTTCTAGAATGTGTCTACTACTCTCTGGGATAGGTCGGACTCTCTTGAATGTACCGGACGCCCTCTTTAATGTGTTGTACACTCTTTGGGATGTGTTGGACACACTCTTGAATATGTCGAACACTTTCCGGAATGTGTCGGACAATCTACTGACTCTGTTGGACATTCTCTGAAAGGTGTCGGACACTCTCTTGAATTATCCGTCAGGCGACGGACGAAAAAGTTGGAATTTAGAACTAAACACATCTGAGCGGATCCGGAGTCCAGGATGGCCTTAAAATTTCACTTATTTTGAGTGTTAGATTTGAAAAAAATTGGTAAATATTCCGTATTCCCTCCTCCGGATAAAAGTTCTTCCCGTTCCCCCCAAAAACTACTTCCTGGATCCACCCTTACCTTCCACCTGACCAAAATAAACATTGTTAAAAACAGACATTGAATATCAGTTCACCAACATCGGTAAGTTTGTTCCCCAACTATTAAAAATCGTTATTTTTAAAATATGTTTGATGGTACCAAGTTTGTTCCAGATTGTTCTAAAACAATAATTCATTGTTCAAATTTGATCCATAAATGAAACGTTTACGTTTAACTTTATTTCAGGGTCCCCTTATGGCTCGTCTACAAACAGCATACCCACTTATCGGACTCGTAAATATATAATCGCAAGCTTACTCGTAATTACGTTCCTCTTAAATTCAAAATAGTCATTTAATAATGAAAAGTCATAAGACGTAATTTCCACCATAGGAATTAAGACGAGTTTAGCACAAAATAAAATAATAAATATAACAGAATATGCCAAGTAGTATCAATGAAATAATGATCAATAGACCATTCAAATAAATAGATAGTTTTGTTATTACAAATTTGTAGATTATGGTTTTGTTATATTTATTAATATTATTATTATTATTATTATTATTAATAAATAGTACGGAAAAAAACGCGCTCTTATATTATGGGTATTGAGTATTAAATGTAATGTTATCTCGCACAACTATCTAAACACACAAACAACAAACACATTTTTTGAAAATAACTTTAATTAATGTTAAATTAAAATCAACACTTATTTGGGAAGCTCTTGTTTCTAATAGGTTTGGTGAGAATTATAACCAGCCTGTATTAAAATTTTGAAAACAATATTAAATGATTATTGTGCCTAAATTCCACCTTGCACACATTCTATGAAACTATCAATGAATTAAATTTTAAGAACTTAAGTGCAACACAAAAAGAATATATAAAAGGCAAAGAGCAAACATACACACAACGCTAGACTATGGCTACATAATTAAAGCCATATTAAAGTTTTCAAACTTACATCACTTCAGATAAAAAAATTATAAACTATTATATTATTGTTTTTATTAGTTAATTTTAAAATGTTATATATTCTACTATATATTATTGTCAAGAAAATAAGATATTCTCTTAGATTATTTAACTATGTATTCATTTTTTTCTGATTATAGTTGTCTGATCATTTGTTTATGATTAGCTTAAAGCAAGCAAACGTATCTACGCACTCGCAATAGATGGAAAATGTTCAGTTCCTACATAAGCTTGTGTTTGCGTTTGTTATTGTAGATAGACAAAATTAATAATAATTAGTAAATAATAAAATAGAAAATGTAACATACAATATATCCTTGTGTCTACAGATGTGAGATGTAAAATTTTCTGTTTTGGCCCGGTCTATCCCCCAATCTTCTGTGATTAAATGATCTAATGTTTTTACTCTAATTTTTTTTATTTATAATTGTATTATTGACTTCAAAGCTTTACTACACATTTCTAAACCCAATGTATCAATTAATAAACCTATAACATTGTATTAAAATTAGAACATAGTGTTTTTTTTTTATGTCTTCTGTGTGTTTAAGGATATGTGTGTGTAGGCGCTATATAGTATCTCCAAAACCAAGATACCTAGAAAGCTTAAACCATACTGATACAATATACAAATTAAATTTTGTCTGTCTGTGTGTTATTCAATCACGCCTAAATCACTGTACAGTTTTAGGAAACATGGACAACTAAAAATGCCAGGAATGTAGTGGGATTACTCTAAATACCCCATTAATTCTTAAATATTTGAAATTTTTAATTGAAGGCGTCTTAGTATGTTTATTAGAAAAGTCCAAAAAACAAAAATTGAATATGGTAGATTCAAAATAGCCGATCGAGCTAGGCCAGAAACGTTGAAAATGAATTATTCATTTTTCTAAACTGAAAGCTGTTACAGTGCTATGTAATTTAATTTGTTTTAAATCCTTAACAACCAATTATTAAAACTCTGTCAATCTTATTTCTTTTTTTTACTAGCAACAATAAGCAAGTGTTCAAAATATTGTGTATAGAGAAGTTAACCTTTAAAATAAATTTCAGCTTTTGACACATTTTTAGTTTCTATCTATATTTTGACATTGGGTTTTTAGTCAAACTACTTTTAATGTTATGTAACACAATTTAAAACAATAAATTATTACTATTCAAACATAATTTAAGATTTGGTTGCTTTCCCTGTGGTTAATTATACTGCTATAAAGCCACATGGCTGACTCACTCGCTCACTGACATTAATGTTTACCCCCTTCCAGATGAGCTAGAAACTGGAAATTGATCACACCTATAGCTTCTAGCCTGTAACTGACGAAAAATTCCAAAAAACTAAAAAAATTAATTTCTATCCCCGAAAAAAATTCATAATGGTGGAGCAACTTAAAGTCGGTGCGGACCTTTCTTTGGAGGTCTCTTGTGGCTAAACGGTAAGATCTATATTAAAAAAAACTGATTGCTCAAGCAGCTACGGTTTTGTCGAACTTACTGGGAGTTTTTGGGTGGAGCCCCCAATGAGCAAAGCGAGCTAATATAAAACCAGCTGAATTGCCCACTCTTTGAACGGCTGGAATTCTATTTTAACATTTCTTATATTCACAGCACTGTTAGTTGTATTGTACCCTATACCTGCTTGACATATTTCTGTTTTCTTCTACACATAGAGGTTGTTTATATTAATTTTGGAATTTTTAACCCCCTTCCCTCATTTAACCAGCTCCTTCTTATAAATTAAAAATTATCAAAATCACTGGGTTCTGAGTAACCCATTTAGTTTCCTGACAAAATTCAATTTCAAACCCCAATTGAAGCTTTTTATCTATTAAAATACGCCCATTTCCTCATGCCCCATTTTGAAATTCCCAATTATTTTTACGTAGTATTTTGAAGTAACGTATTATGCTTTATAGCCTTCTATCTATTCGATAAGTGGGAAAATTAGTGGTCGAGTGAAGTTTTTCATATAAAGAAGATATATACCTCAACCCCTATTTCACAGAGTTTTTTTTTAATTTGAAATTATCAAACCTTTTTGATTATATGGAGTGGTCCCTTTAACTTCTTGCCTAGTTTAAGTTTTTACCAACATTGTAAGTAGTTGTTTCTATAAGTTTTAAAACTTTTTACACAACTACTTCCAGTTCACCAACCTTCAATTTGAAATTTCATAGGTAAAATATGTTTTTATTATCTGGAATGGTTACCACTATAACCTAATGCCTCCCCAATTTCTGGATTCTCATTTTTAAATTTGCTTAGTTTTTCTACTGATGTACTATATGCCAAATCCGAGCCTTCTAGCTATTCAGGGAGTAGGAGAATTCAGTGTTAAGTGAGTGGGTGAGGAAGGGCTTTCGCATTTATATGTAAAGAAGATAAAAAAATAACAGAGCTAGTTCTACATTATAGATTGCCGGTGCGAAGAACGAATACACCAGCTACGCAGTATAATATTATACGAGTAAAAACACATGTTTTAATTTGAATCGATTGATATAGGAAAGTATTGATATTTAAATTATATTATTTATTTATTTTGAGCCAAATTTATTCACCCACTCAAATACGCCAACTATCCCTATCCTAAGCTAGTTCTATCCAGTCCATCTCACTACATTCTATCACGTTCAGGTCCATTCTGAATGTCATCCTCCCATCTGCGTCTAGATCTGCCCAATGTTCGGGAGAGGGGAGAACCACTTAAGAATAAACACCCTTAGTACACTTTGCCGGGATTCGAGCCTCAACCTCCCCATTACCAGCAAACTATATAAGATGAGCTTGACGTTTATTCCGTGTGTTAGTAATAGGTAAATCTAGCAATCATTTATAAATACAGTTTTTATTATTGTACATCTCTACTCTTCATTTAACAAATTAATTTAAAGTCTGTTCATTATTAGTTTTTTACCTGGATAAAGTTCAAACATCATATGTTTAGGTTTTGTGGTTCCAACACTCTTAAAAGATCACTGTTTTGTTATAAATGTTAAGTTTTTTAATTACATATAAATTTTACATTTAAAATAACGTAAACTTATGTTTTATTACACTGTTTCATAACTTTTAATAATTTCTTTTTACCCATTCCGAAACAATATTTTAAACATAATTAAAAGTACTTATTCTCCGTTTTGAAATATTATCTACTAGCTTTTGCCCGCGGCTTCGCTCGCGTTAATGTAGATTTTATCAATAAATTCAGGTTGTCGATTGACACAGGAAGTGTGACAGTAAAAACGATGAACATATTGAGGTTGTTAGTCAATAGAGGTAGAGATAAAGAAAAAAACAAACAACACAATATAAATAAGGATTAAGTGTAGGAGTAGAAAATAAGTAGCGGAGTGTGTGTCAGTAGAGTCATAGGTTATGCCTTGCCACGAATTGGAAGATCCTACTCCATCTTAAATTTTACTTACAGTTAGTTAACATCCCTTATTTACTCCGCTTGTTCTTGACCGTTGAAATCATGGGCACAGAATAGATCATTATTTTAGGACGCTCCTATATACTATGTTGTATGTCCTTCCATTTGGCGCAAATACATACAAATTCTGGGCATTGGACACACGCGAACAGGCTACATATAGCTGGCCATGGGAAAAACATGGCATTTCCAAATGCACCCCTGCTACCTGCAATGTTTGCCCTTGCGCTTTGTTAATAGTAATAGCAAAACTAAGTTTGATTGGAAACTGGAGTCTTTTGAATTGAAATGGTAGGTCAGTGGGGATTATTGGGATTCGAGGTATGATTACACTTTCCCCTTTTCCCACACCTGTTAAAATGGTGGCACAGATTATATTTTGCCCTAATTGTGTAATTGAAGCCTCGTCCCATTACATAAACGGGGTGCATCTAAATTTCGCATAAGCATAACTGGTACACCTAATTTCAATTGTAGTTTATGCGAGGGTACACCCGATAGCTCCAGAGAATTTAAAAACTCAGCGGGATATGAAGTGCTCTGTTCTGTGTCCATGATTGTATCTATTGACAAATACTCCTTTATTTCTCCCTGCACCTCTTTCAAAATGTCAGTGTTGATTTTGTTAACGATTTCATTTTTTGTTGCAAGAATTGCTCTTGCACACAACCAATGATCACAATTTAAATTTAGTTGTAAGTCTGGGTAAACTTTAGCAATGAGCTCCACATCATTTTCCACCAAATTACAGAATTCCCCTGTAAATAAAATACAACCTTCAGCATCCGTGTCCAAACGTCCATCGCCAATTTTCAATAGTGTCTCTGCGTAATGTCTTGAATCTACGTCATTATAAAGGTGGACTCTCATATTCGTTGTTAGGCTGAATTTTTTCACTTTTGCCCACAATCTTGATGACTTGAGACAGGCTTTGATTTCATCTGCATGTGTGCCCCTCTGGATCACCGGTAGAGTTTGTCGGAAGTCAGCAGCCAGTAAAACTACCATTCCTCCTCTCTCGCAAGTCCTGAAGATTTTGGTTTAACGCCTCTATAGCTTTTTTGTGGGACATCGTACTTTCGTCCCACACTAAAAGTTTACATTGTCGTAGCATCATACCTCGAGAGCTATTTTTGCTGAAATGAATAATACCAAACTTCTTACGACAATTTTGTCATTTACCATAACGGGGTGAACAGACAGAGCATAATTAGCTGAATATAATCATTTTTAATCATTTTAAGATAGATGTGCCTAAAATAACTCGGGAACAGATTTCTATTCGGGATATCAGATTTTCTTCTGGGATACCGCAGGTCCCTTTTTCTGTACTCCAGGCATCATGTTGCAATTAATTTATTCATATCAGTAGGCCGAGTTGTTAAGCCGGACGACCGTCTAACAGTTATTTTTTTTCTATCCGTCAGGAACAGTACTTTTTTTCTGGATGAAAGGTACCCTATGTCCTTTTCTGTACCCATGACAACGTGTATGCGAAATTTCATGATGATCGGTTGATTAGTTTAGGCGTGAAAGCGTGACAAACAAACAAACAAACAAACTCACATTCACATTTTTTCTGGATGAAAGGTACCCTATGTCCTTTTCTGTACCCATGACAACGTGTATGCGAAATTTCATGATGTTCGGTCGTGTAGTTTAGGCGTGAAAGCGTAACAAACAAACAAACTCATTCACATTTATAATAGTTAGGATGATGTGTATTATAGTACATACATTAATACCTTTTAATACAGACATCCTATTTACTTGGAAAAGAGAAAATAATTGTAATTTTTCATATACGTAATACATTATTTTATGATTATTTTATCGTATTTAGAAATATTAACTGAATAAAATATTTGTATCCACTGTGTGGTTGATCATTGTAAAGAACTTGTTTCCGTCACGTCCAATCACATGGTTTACATTCGTCGCTCACCATTTTGAAGCTAGTTAGACCTTTTGTGAAATTGATGTGAATAATATTTTTTTTAAGTAGAATAAAACGATAAATAAGCTTTCTAACCAACCTCAAATAAATATATATAAATAATATTGGCCTAAATGACTGTGGGTAACTATCAAATTCATACACTACCATATGTTTTCATTACAACTAACTAGAGTCACAGATGCCATCATTTGGCGTAGGGCTGTATTATTTCTAGTAACTTTTTGAGCTGTCATCCAAGTAAACTAAGGTCGTGAATGTATTATAGTTAGGCCTACACTATTATTATATGTTCATCTAGTAAAATTCTGCTTTATTTAATCTTTGCTAAATGAATCATCTCTACGGTAATAGAAATCAGAATGATCTGTGGAAAATGACTTTAATGTACCCATCTGGGATTTGAACCCAGTTCTCCCACGTGATATGCAAATAAGCTCACGATTTTCTGACGGTTTATATGTTTGTAATCGTTTTTGTGTAGTGGTAGGTAATCTGTTTATGTTGACGGTTTTCAGCTGTCAGTCACAAGAAACTCGTGTATATCCGTGAATCATTGGTGCGTACAACCAAAAGCAACCCACCTCCCGCTCCCCTTGTCCGCCAGCAGTCCTTTTTACTGCCTCACACAACTAGGTCCGAAATATAAGGAATATTTTCTAGGAATCACTAAACTAGGGGGTTCAAACTTGGTAGTTTTGTATTCAAATGACTCAAACACAGATTTAAAATACGTGGTAGTAATTTGAGCTCAAGTCTTACCTCCACAAAGGTCCAAGCTCAACTGGCGCTAGTGATGGGCACAATCGAGTAAGGCTTGGTTTATATTCATGCATAATTCATAACTAATAGCGAATAGTGTATAGTGTATAGTGCGCAAGAAGTTGAANTTTGAGCTCAAGTCTTACCTCCACAAAGGTCCAAGCTCAACTGGCGCTAGTGATGGGCACAATCGAGTAAAAATAATCGAGTAACTCGATTACGTTGTGTAATTGGGAGTACTCGATTGTTCCGTGATTACTCGAGTAACTTTACTCGGGCCGTGTTATTCTTTTTCTTTTTTTTCTTTTCTTATCAGCTAGGTGAGAATCAACCTTATTAGCTGGACTGTTTATCATGCTATTTCCATTTAAAAGGCATATTCCCTCAGAGCTCATTTTTCACCAACAGTTTTTGCTGCAAGGCAAAAATAACCTTTTATGGTTTAAATATTGCAGATGCGTTTTCAATACAAAATACTCGCAGATGTAAGGTACACAATCGAAACGTATGCTAACTAAGCGTATCACATTTCCGATTCTTTTTAAAAGTAATCGATGAAAGTTACTCGATTTTTTTACTCGGCACCTCGGCAGTCTTATTTCCATAATCGCATAGACGAAACTAATTATTATCTTTCTTAGTTATTCTATTGATTATAATTTCTTCTTAGTAAAATATGATTAATTATAAAGTGAAACTAATTAGAGTAGGTCACAAAAAAAAACTCTTCACTTTTAAAAAGGTGTAATAATTATCAATTTCTTTAACATGAATGCATAAAGAAAAGTTTATTTTATTAAAAAGAGCACAAAACATTTTTTTGTAAGGCATTTCTTAAAACGCATACTTTCATATTGACTGTACATGCAACGTGAAAACTGAAAATAAGGGGGTGGAGGTCTCTGTCAGTGTCGACTGCCTACTCTAGGGCTAGATTATGGACATGTTATTAGTCTCAAACTCCATTGCAAGACTCACGAGTAATGTTGTCCAACCGATTGCCACGGGATGATTCGAGTAGATGATTCGCTAAAAATTACTCGATTAATTTTACTCGATTCTTAGAATTACTCGATTGTGCCCATCACTAACTGGCGCTTTGGTGGACAATGAAGGAATATTTCAGTAATTTTGTGAGAGAAGGGGTTCTAGGAGGGGGCTATTTTATCATTTTTACCCGTCGAGAATTAAATTTGGCCCATAACAAATTTATCACGTGCACGATTCGCCCATTTTTCTCATACCAGCGATACATAGAAATTACATTCTATACCTTATTTATCGATAAAGTTTCTAATCTTGATTAAAACACAATTAATCTTTAATATGAATGCTAATAAGATACTTATTTTTAAATGTTGATAAACTTGTTTAGGTAATAGTTATTCTCTAGTTCAATTAAATTTGTGAGGGCAACTTTAAGATGAGAGAATCATTATATTATATAAGGCCATTTCAAATTCCTTCAAAGCATATTTATATAATTTTAACGAGAAGATTTTCATTTACAACTTTTTATAAACTAAAATTCCCAAACATCAGATGCTATAATCTGGGTACCAGTATAAACAGAATGAATGGTGGTACACACCAAAGCCTAGGGTTTGAGGTCTTAGTCCATCTTATTTGCATTTCAAGTTCGTTGTGAGAAGGGCAGGTATGAATAAGTAAAACAAGCTATGAATAAATTCTCTTTGAGAAGGTTTAGAAATAATATGGTGTTCCTGTTAGTCAAAATATTCGTGAAGACACATACTTTTAAACAAAAGTTGAAGTGAAATAGTGTAGTTAAATTTTGACTGAATTGATTAAACTAGCACATTATCATTTTAAAACGATTTATTTATAAAGTTTGTATCACTTATACAATGATTTCAATATAAAATGTGGAATAACAAACCAAAACATTATTCTTTCTAAGCAAATGGAACCCGCGTGTAATATTAGTCTTAGATAGAGAAAGTATTTTAAACAATTGCATTCTAGCTATATCATTATAGTGAATGATAAGCCTACAGATGGAAATGGGGGGAAAATATAATTTTAACACATAATATGTTATTGCTTCTATCTTTTAGACAATAAGTATACCCTTTTAATGCACTTTAGATTATAATAAAAAGATGTATATGTCATATTTAAATTAATTTAGAAAAGAAAATTATGCTGTTGTCCTTATGGGCTTAGAGATATAAGAGTTTCTAGCCTGGAAAATGTGTGTTTAATGCGACTTTCTTTCTTTTTATTCTGTACCATTCAGTTAATACTATAACCAATCAAATAAAACAAAATAAGAATAAATCACAAGAAATGTCTAAACAATATTACTAACTCAATTTGTTTGATTTATATATTAGCTATATATATATATTAATAATGATCACATTATCACCATCATAAAGCAAAATTACGATGCATAGTACTTAAAAGATGGTCCGAGCAATTATTTTTAACTTCAGAGCTTAACTCTTCTTATATTTTACTTGAAAACAAAAAACTAATTTAGGAAGAAGGATGAAACAATATCGTTTCAAATTAAATTATAAATTGGAGCAAAAAATCTAATGAACAATTTTAAAATATAATTTCACAACACAAAGACGTATAATAAATGTACACAACTTGAAACAGGTTTGAGATTTTTACCAAAAAAAAAAAAATTCTGTGTACAGTACGTTAGTAAGTAATGACAAATTATTATAGATATTTATTTCAATCTTTCTGTGCTTAGAGTAATATATTTTTAAATTTTTAAAAATAAATGTATACAATTCTGAAGGTATTATTTCCAAGAAACTTTATGTACTAAGAGTTATTTCTAGTTACAATTATTTAAATAAATTTGAAACCTTTTTATATGTTATAGATTGTATTTTTCATCTTGTCTATTAGTATATGCGTACATCAAGCATTAATTCTGAATTTATTAGAAATATATTTCATTTTTTATAAAGAAGTTAATCAACTAGAAGAATATAAACAATAGTGTTTTGACAGTCATTTAAACCTTTTAATAAAGAAAGCTAGTATATGTTAATATAAGTAAGGTATTCACTGAAAACGCTCTCTGAATTTCAAAATTATTTATATCTTGTATACATTTGAGTAACCCTGATACGTAGTAAGACGTAGAACCACTCCTCTGCTACCCCTCCCCCCCCCCCTTTCCAAAAAAGTTGTTTCAGTGAGATAAATGAGAACTAAAAGTGATTAAACATCTATAGGCCCTATTTTTTATTAAAACTTAGTTAATAGTTTACATAATACTACTACGCACAAAACAACCATAAATTGTAGACTCCAAATGTGTTGAGAGCACATCCTCAATATTTTGAGAGCAAGTTCAATACTAAAGGAATTAACACAACATTCTGTATCATCATTCAAAAACAAAAACATAATAAATATTACGGTGCAACACACAAACTTTACCTCCACTTTGTATAGAAAGAGAAACATTTATTTAAAACTCATAGTTTGTGAAGGTAAATAAAAGATAACGATGCAGAATCATAATATAAATAAAGAGCATAACTTTTAATCAAAAAACATTATTTAAATAATACATACCTTTTTATTTATAAAAAAGCAGCATCTCTGTTTACCAAAGAGCATAATTGTAGATTAAACTTAGCTACCCACCAATAATATTTATCATACAGTTTAGATTTTAAAAGTATTGAAATAAAGCACAAAAACAATATTTACCGATGAATTAATTAGCCGGGTTTTATATTTGTTAGTTAAGGCTATAGCCACATTTAAATATAATATTATGTAAATTGAAAAATGCCACCCGGACACGGAAATTGAATTCTGGACCTATGGCTTTGTACCCCCATACGCCAATGCATTAATCAGTGAGCTATGGGAGTCGTCCCCTGCCTAGAATCATACTTCACTCATATTTTAAGACAGAGTCTGTGATGGACGTGCGGAAATTGGCAGTTAATTTTGACTGATCATTTAAGATCACGAGACCTTTTGAGTGAAAGGTGTCTGCGTTATCTGATAGCTCAAGATCGTAGGTTTGAATCTTGGTTGGTAACAATGTTATCATACTGAATAATGCAAGGTATTAATCTTATCTTAGTTATAATATTGACTTAATTTTTTTTTTTACTGGATCGTAATCGATTCTAGTAAGGAAATGGTCTCAATTTAGCCTCACCATAATGACGTTACCAATACTACTTTGAAGAATACACCATGTTTTCATGCATTCCTATGAGTTACATAATATCTGAGATTGTGTCATAGCTTATTGATGACTCTACCATAGACAGCTTATATTAAGGCCAGACTCAACATCTGGCATAACCTGAATGATTTCACTATGTTTCTAACATATATAAATATCTAGCTTACTTTGACCACGTTTGCTACTGATTAGTTTAAGGTATTATTAAAGTTAGATTAGGTTAAGTCTGAGAATGGCTGTAAGCAAGTCCAGATCGGTGGATATTTTTCACGTACACACATCGTCTAACGCAAGGATATTATCAATGGTCAAATGTTGAATAACTATGTTGCATGACTTGGATCGACTGATCATTAAATAGTAAAATGTCGTATGATGCATGGTTCTGATCAAAGAATTTTTTATTTTTATTTTAGTTATTTAACGTGAACTTTCTGAACCGACTGATTATATCAGCTAACAATAATATCTATGATCGAGAGTGAAAGGGCCTACACATTTTGCCGTGAAAGGTATATTCACATACCTTCCAGTTATTTTATATACCACAATCAACATGGGACAGACGATTTTACTTCCCCTCCAAAGGAAGTTGTTTACGGAGTTTGTCGCTCAAGAAAAATCCATCAACCCCAGCTGGGTTTGAACCAATGATCATAGGGCTTGAGGTGAGCACCTCACTGCAAGACTACTGAGGTTTAATGATCAATTATGGATGATCAAATGAAGAATATACATGAAGTATAGTATCAATAGATAGTTTATGAACAAATTTTGTATAAGTTTTAAGCATAACTCTGAACGATGTACGTAAATAAAACGTAGTAATGATATGAACATGGTTTCAATCAAAGAATTTAAGTAATTATTATACATGACTCTGGACAGAGAGCGATAAATATCATATACGTATGATGCATGATTACCATTAATAGGTTATGAAAAAACGAGTAGTTGTAATATAGTGTTATAGAAAATAAACGATCATTATAGGTAGAATGATGCTTTGACACTCTTAATAAACCAAGATTACATTTTATATAAGTGTAATGCAAAGTTATGATCGATGAATGATGGAGTCTAAGCGATGATCAATGATAAAGGAAGAAACCATATATAATGTGTGTATGAAGGTATTTTATCTTAAATGGTACATATTATGTTTATATTTGATGTTATATGATGGTATATATGTATGCAAAGATGTATGATGGTATGTATGGTGAGATTTGGTGAGGTTGTAAGATACAAATTCCTGGTTAAACACTGCAACTTTAATTGGTGAGGGCTTCTTTGGGGGGGAGGGGTAGCTATAACTTCTAAAGCAGGTATTTTCAAAATATATATATATTTTTTATCAGTTGTTAAAGGATATTTTTAAGCTAGCTTCTATAAAGTGCATGTTTGGTTCAGTTTTGAGCATTTATTATGAATTTTTAATTAAATTTTGTGTCTTTATTGCAAATTTTTAAGTAATTTCATAGGGCTTTTTTTAAAACATGTTTAGTTATAAAAATTTTGTAACCTCATCAGGACACAGCAAATCTAGTGTTTTTTGTTTAAATATATAGCACACCATATAGCAACATTTATAAATGTGTACCATCATCAAACATAAAAAGCAGCATCCATTACTTTTCAATATGTGTCTATTTTCATGAAAGGTCATCTTATGTGCCTTGAAACAAACTTCACTTGCATGTGCCCTGTCACAAAACACACAATGTACTATATTATTAGTATTATATTATTAGAAGAGTTTATTAGTACAGCAGCAGTAGGAACACTATCTTCAAACTGTGACTGACTTCTTTATTTATGATATATGACCTACTCCTACTTCAAAACCAGCAACAGCAGGGAATATCCTTTCTTCTCCTTCCACTTCACTCTTTTTGAAGGCCATGACAACACTCTGCTTTCTTCTGACTGTCCCTTCTCCTTAAAGAACAGCAGAACCAGTATATCTAGAAGTGTCAAAGCTCCTCTGCCACACATGTAATAGATACTCTTGTTGGCATTACTCTACCAAGGTGTACAATATAGACGCACACTTGTCGATTGTAATACCAAGAGTATCCAAGCTTCTCAAATAGGACTCCCTTTTGTCGTATAGTGTGGAAAATCTGATTCTCCCTGATGGTTGCAAATAATTGTGTCGTAATAACTGTAATAACTCTCTAACATAAACTCTTATGAGGAAATCGTCACGACCAAATGATGACTTCAAACAATCAATCACCAAGGAGTATATGTAGTTGTAGATGACCTTTCCACGAGCTCCTGAGCTCATGTACTGGAAATTGTTGCCTGTAATAACTATTGGAATCTATCCTCGGGAACAATGTTGGAATGCTCATAAATCTTCTTGAACTAATTCCAGAATAATTGCAGCTAATCCCTCAAATCACCTTTAAGGTTCTTCAATTCAAACACTGGAAGTTTAAATCTTCTCCTATACCCACTGTTTGTAACAGCACTTACACTCGAGGCTTCATCATCATTCGCGTTCATAACCTTCAAAGTTTTATTCTTACGCCCATTGATTGGCGTCACATATTCATCTGTAACTTCACTATCCTCATCAAAATATAACAGTATTGAATCTATTTCTGATATAAGTTTAAATATATCTTTGTCTAGCATATTTAATTTTGTAAATTTTGTTCCAACAGTTCATAACAAGCATGTACATTTGCCTTGTCTATAATCTGCAACGCAAGTTCCTTATTACATTTCGTTAATGCTCTAGTAAATGCACTACGTAAATCAGCACAGGTCTTTTTCTTACGTTCCATTATTAGGCCTATATACTCGAGAACAGCTCACAGTTATCTCTTTTGATTCACTATGTCCTTTTTATTTTGTTGGTAATGTTAAACCGTACCTAGATATGAATTTTAATCAGCATCGTTAGCGTTTATTTTGAGAACATTGATATTCTTCTATTTTTACTCATCTGTAAACTACCCTAAATTTTAGGGATGGATATATAATTTTAAATAAACCCAACGGGAACCTTATGAAAACCCTAGATACCAAGTTTTAGCCTGATATCTAACATGGTTTCGGCGCTAGACCAAGATACAGACACACAGATATACAGACATAACTCATCATAAAAAGTAATTTTTTGAGTTCAGTGGGTCATTAAAATTCAATATTCATTCATATCTTGAATTCGATTTTTATTTTTTTGACGAGCGAGAAGTATGTAGAAAGTAATTTTCTGAAAATAGTCGTCGGCCTCACTGTTCTTGGGGTAAAGTGCTCAACTAAGAACGAGATATTCATGGGTTCAAACCCAGCCGGAGTCAACGTGTTTCCTTGAGTGATTAAAATCCGCTGTACAGCTTCCTCAAGAGGGTAAGTAAAGCCGTTGGTCCCATGTATTGTCACAAACAAAAGAACCCTGGAAGGTATGTGACAATACATTTCCTGGTAAAGTTGGTAGACTCTCACGCTCATAGCGATTTTCGTTTGCTGATATAATCAAACAGTTCATAAAACGCAAGTTAAATACCTCAAATAAATAAAAATAGATGAAAAGAATCTTTTAGAACAATACTTTCAGTCCATCTGGTAAGGTTTCATTTTGGTAGCATAACCTAACCTATCTTTATGCACATATGAATTAGCTGTTTGTTTAATGGAAGCGGCTTCCATTTAACATATTAAAGCTTTCCCTCACCCAAGTCTTGGCATATTTATGGCCATCCCCCAGGGTGGATAGCACTACATGCCACAGCTTCCCTTATCCTATGTGAGATATGAGGATACCATACTTTTTGCTATGTTACATTCCACACCTACTAAAATACACCAATTAGAAACAATCAAACTCTACTATATTGAAAAGTCACAAAATATACCAGATTTACATTAAAATTACAATAAGATATCTTATTAAAATATAATAAAAAAAATAGTTAAACTTTGTAAATATGAGCAATAACCTTGATATTAAAGATTGATACTTTTTAAAGAATATGGTAGTATAAAGCAAATTATGTAAAACATTACATGGAATAGTTTGATAGTTATTTCTAAAAATGTACAACTTAATTTATATACATACATAAAATGACAGCTTATTTTATATACATATACAAATAATATTTTCATTTCATTAACTATAAAAGGTCAACCTCTGTGGTCTTGGAGTAAAGTGCTCGTCTCAGGACCCAATGTTTGTGGGTTCAAATCCAGCCACGGTCCTCTTATATTTCTTGAGCAAAATAAATATGTAGCATAGCTTCCTATGGAAAAGAAATAAAGCCATTAGTCCAATGTATATTATGACGTTTAAAAGAACCCTGAACGGTATGTGAAAAAATACTCTTCTAGGAAAAAACTATATTCCTTTTCGCTATCGTTCATAAAAATTCTTATGTTCTGATATAATCTGTCGTTTCAGGAGTGCACGTTAAATAGCTCAGCGCAAGCGAAAGAAAAGATTAAGTTTTAACAAAAAGTAATGAATGTTATCAGAGTTATTTAAGTTGACCATGTATGTTATATGAATTCTGTACCGGGGTTGATCCGTTTCAAATCACACACTGTTACGTTACAATGATCCATAGTCGGTGTCGCAGCTGATTTGGCCCTTCATTGATCTGTTAGACTTTGTTATCGAGTCCCCCTCTTGAAATGGTACGTCAATTGAAATTCCGCACTGCTCTACAAGACGATTCCCTAAAATTAATGAACCTGCATTGGTGGACGACAAGTTTAAGTTGTAACAATAATATTATTATATTGCGCGTCTGAGCTACTCCCCTCGTACTCCAGTTGGTTGGAAGTTTAGCCAGTACTACTGTACCGTTGCCCAGGGGACGGCTGGATGTACTATTAGTACATCCTTTCCGTGGAGGTACTTTCTATGTCCCGATGAGATGATGTGATGGTGATAGAGAGTACGAGGATGTGGAACCAGTGGAAATATTAAAACATAACTCAAGCTTAATCAACCAAACCCTGGTGACTGTTGGGATAGTTTCCCTTTCGGGAAAATACCAAAGGTACCAGCCGGGAATTGAACCCAGAACCCCTAAGCTTGAAGCCAGACGCAACTACCCCTACCTCACACAGCTGGATAGACTTAAGTTTCTAAGTTGCTAAACACCCATTGCACAAGTTTATCAATGAAGAGGTAGTAGGTGTCCAAATACCTGCCAAGTATATTTAGGTGGATTTTTCGAACATTTATCCACACTAATGCTGGTATATTCAAAGTTATCCTTCCAGACCCTCTACCGAGGCAATTGTTACCCTCGTGTTACACAGGATCAGGCAGTCAAATGGCAAGATTCCAGGAAGGGCTGGCGGTCGTGGTGGTGGGTTGTGAGAGCGGGGGACTCGACCTTGGGGGTCTAGACATCCGGAATTTAGTAGCCATGGAGCGTTGGTCGAGTGAGCAGCGTGCGTTTGCCGTAAAGGCGTATTACACAAATGAGGACAGTTTCGTTGACGCACAACGCGCCTTCCGGTGAGAGTTTGGTCCACCCCCACGCTCTCCCGTGCCTTCTGCAAAAGCGATCGGCCTGTGGGTGAGAGATTTTGAAGCCACTGCTAGCACGACACAGAAAAGAGGTGGTAGTGAAAAAAACAGCTGGACCCATGAGAATATTGATCTGTGCGTGTAGCCTTAGCAAGAAGTCCGCGAAAATCGGCCGGACGACACAGCGTAGAACTTGGTCTCAGTAATCGAACCGTAAGAAGGATTCTGAAGAATGACCTCCTATACCATCCATATAAGATTCAGGTAGTGCAAGACCTCAAGTCTAAAGATTACAATAGCAGAGTACGCTTTTGTCAACAGATGTTAAATCTCATTGAATGAAATGAAGAGAGAGAGCTCACCACTTATGGATGAGTGACGAAGCCCAATTTCGCCTTAGCGGCCTCATCAGCAAGCAGAATTGTCGTTAGTGGGCCGAAAATAACCCACACAATCTCCACGAAAATCCCCTTCATTTATAAAAAGTGATGGTTTGGTGCGTAGTATCATCTCATGGAATAATTGGCCCATATTTTTTGAAAATGAACACGGTAACATGGTGATAGTGAACTACGATCGTTACACTGACTTGTTGGCAACCTTTTCCCTGCCTGCACTCGATGACTATGACCCAGATGAAAACACACTTTTCTAGCAAGATGGCGCAACTTTCCATACTGCCGAAGTTTCAATTTATTTGCTGAGGCTCGCATTTCCTAGTCGTCTCATCAACAAGTTCGGTGATTTCCCGTGGCCTGCCCGGTCACCAGACTTGATGGCACTTGACTATTTTCTCTGGGGATATCTTAAATCCAAGGTTTTCAAGGAGAACCTTCCAAGGACCAGGGATGATTTGAAAGAGCAAATTTGGCAATAGGTAAACAACACTCCGTTGGGAATACTACGCAACGTCATGGGCAGCTTCGCTCTCAGACTCCGACAATGTGCGTAAAACCAAGGCCACCATCTTACTGACCCCATTTTCAGAAAATGAACATTTTTCAAGTACACTAGTAATTTCCACTCACGTTTATTATATTTATGTAAAAAAATTAAACAAAAATTAATTGTTTTCATTGTTTGCGATTTTTTTTTTAAATTTTGCCGTTTGACTGCCTCACCCTGTATATACAAATTATAACACAAGACGAGCACACACACACATATTGTTATCACTACTTTAAATTACTTTTATACTACCCCAACTTTCTAACCAATGGACATATTTGACAGCTAGAGAAATCTACTGGATTTACTTTAACGTCATACGTCAAGTCATGTTACCCAAAGCTGCCACTTTTAAAATATATTATCAATAGATAGATGTACATAATAATACTAATGATATAATATTATATAAATTGAAATATCACAACTGGACATGGTAATTGAGCCCAGGACCTTTATAGTAAAATTTTTTCCTGGTTGACAGCACAACATATCTTTGTATTTTCTAAACGGTGCTCCAAATATTCATTCATAAGTAAATCATGGTAATTTACGTTAGACAATAAATACCTGAATGGTAGTATATTATTACAAGGTTTTCTATGATATGAAAAGAGTGGGTAAGTTTTCTTAAATTTGTTCAAAAATCAGTAGAAGTGTGAACTGTTGCGTGTCAAACAGCTGACCTAGACTACCTGCTGAACAAGGCCGGATATAAACGTGTAAACGTTTGCTTGCCAAACAGCTAACATGGACTACCTGCTGAACAAGGCCGGATATAAGCGTGTGAACTTTTACTTGCTAAACAGCTAACATGGACTACCTGCTGAACAAGGCCGGATATAAACGTGTGAACTTTTGCTTGCCAAACAGCTAACATGGACTACCTGCTGAACAAGGCCGGATAAATGACCGAGAAGAAAAATCTATGACAAATATGCTGTCCTCTCTGTCAACCTCTATACGTGATGTAATGTCCTAATATAAGATCTAATTTAAATTTAAAAACGTTGAATAAAGAACATACATTCAAAACCTATCCCAATAATGTGAGTAGATCAAGTAAATATATGTTTTTAATTTGTGCTCCACGTATAAGCTACATGTATGGTTATTCTAATGAGGTAGATAAGAAAATGTAGGGCTTAGAGTAAATACACCTGCCATTGCCTGAAAGAACAGTGGAGAACCAATCAGGGTAAAACACGTCACCAAGATTTGAACCTCAACCTCCCATCACCAATCTCCGGCCAAATAGTCCGAATGAGGTTACTACCTCAGTTCTTTTTAGCACCAATTTGGGCTGTACTCTTATGTACTAATTACGCTATTTAGCTATGGACGAGGAGGTTTGAATTTGGAGGAAGTGTGCCAGAATTTTCATGAAGGGAGATGGTAAAACCACCCTAAGTACTCTTGAACGTGACTCTAACACGAATCTCCCTGTCATTGGTAGTCTCGTCGAATTGCTAGAGTGACGCCTTAGACCACGTGGCCAACGAAGCATATTCCACCTTAAATCCACGTGCGTGTGTGCGTGCGATTTAAAAGAGATCAGTAAAATTAATTATTTTATGCTGCGAGGCCCGGTGGGATTAATTATATAATTGAATACGTGAGAATGTGTGAAATATCTTCCTTTAGTTCTATTTGTACTCGTGGTAGCGGCTGTCAGTATTAGGAACAAATTCACATTGTATAAATAAACAGTAATACATCAACACACTAATGTAAATGTGTGTTTAGTTTCCAATTCAGAGATTTGGTTATTATTAAATAATCAAATGTGTTGACATACACAGCGTCTATTTCTAGGAATTGAATAACGATCTTTAGAATTTTATTAATAAGGAAAATGTAAGTATTGGCTAGATGAATTAATTATTGTCAGTTATTTTTATCATAAACCATATTGGTTTTTTCTTTGTGCGCTGCGTATAGCTAACCATCCGCGTTACCACTTATTTACACTTTAGGGATCTAGAATAGGAAGGTATAAACTAGAAGAAAAGCATCCGAATTTACATGAATAGAGAAGGGTAAAGTATTTTTGAAGAAACTATCAGTACACCCATCTAGTATTTGAGCACCGAATACTAACGTTACCGGTGATCCAGTATTCTACGAGAATAACAACTTAGAACATGAGACTATCAATGAGGCTCATAAAACATGATTTTTTTCCTTGTTCTTTTTTTTTTTTATATAACGTGCACTTTCTGAACCTACTGATTGTATTATACTGATATAATTATTAAACAATTTAAATCTAGAGCAGACACAATACCCAGTCCCCGGTCGTTATTTAATCAATGGTAAAGGGGAAATCCCCATTTCATCAATGATAATTTTTTTCGTCCCTGCCAGAAACCAAATCCGGGCTCATAATTATTTTTTTTATCGTGTGACATTACAGACCGGGAGGGACATGACATTCAGTTCGGTTGCCTGTATGTAAACTATTTGTCGCTCTGGTGTCACAAAGTGTCGCCCAGGGCACATCATAGCAGGTTGTCTACACGTCGTACCCGTAATTAGATGATGTGATGATAGTGAATATGAAGTTGTAGAGCTGGTGTGAGTTTTAACCTAACGTAAATATAACTGACCAATCACTGGTGACCGTTGGGATCATTCCACTTTAGAGAAAAACCCCCAAAGTACCAACCGGGAATCGAGCCTGAGACCCCTAGTCTCGTAGCCAGGTGCACTGACCGACCACTACACTACGGGGCCGTCTGTCTCTTCATCGAAGACTCACTACCGGCTAAGCTAAGGTGTAAGCTATAAACAGTATGTAAGAATATATTTAAAAATATAATAAAAACAGGAAGTACTCTAATATTTTAAAAATAATAAAAACAGGAAGTACTCTAATATTTTAAAAATAATAAAAACAGGAAGTACTCTAATATTTAAAAAATAATAAATGTAATAGTGTCACTATTGTACGGGATGAGAGCCAGATAATAAATAACGAAGCTGCGTGGGCGGCCTTGTCCTGATGTCATGGTCGTTGCACACTGTGATCTGTTGTGCCCACATTGGACGTGACTGGAACACGTGATGAATGAGACAGTCTCCCTCAATGGCTCTGGAACTGATGCTCTATTTTACACGGTAAACCTTTGTTAGACATCACTTAGTGATGTACGGTGTGTGATGTGTAGTGTGATCCGGGTGCATCATCAAGTTCAGTGGTGGGATTTTCCTCGTAACGAGACGACCAATGAAGCGTTATTTAAAAATAGAAGTATTTTTTGTAGATTTTTTTAACACAGCATCCTACTAACAGTTTTGGTTGTACTATCATGTACTTACAATGTGTTAAGGATGAGCATGGATGAATTTATAAGAAATGTACCGGCCTTTAAGTATAGGGAAAGTGGAAAATAATTTATAGAAAACCTCCTTCAGTACACCCGACCGAGAATCATATCCTGATCTCTACGTCATCGATGGTTCAGTCTGTTATGAAAATGACGCCTTAGATTATTCCACCACTGAAGTGGGTATTATTATTTTTTATTAAGTTTTATATAGCATTAAATATTTTATTAATTACATTAATCTATTTATTTTAACAGTGACATTATTTTTAAATTTATTAAAAAAGATTTTAGATGTCAATTTATTCGGTCCAGCTAAATAACTGTTTAATTATTTGTCCTTTAAAATATATTTTGATATTAGGCTAAAAAATTATGATTAGATAAACATAAGATTTAGTTGAAAATTACAAATATATATATAAATCAAACATGTTAATACAATTTTATACATTTTTATTAATGCTCCCTTTAATACAAATTATTACACACACACGCACAGGTATTTAGGAATATGCTTCTAACCGAATTAAGGTTTGACTTTAAGTTAATAGAATATTTATTTTATTTTATTAAAATAATATTAGTCAATCTTTATCTAAATATTAGCGATAAGCATAATATGGCAATTATGTATGAAACTTGTTTTTAAATCCTTATGCCATATTCAAAAATCTACCAATACACGAATAAATTAAATATTTACTTACTAAAATAATAACACCTATACACGAGAATCATACCCAACAATTTCGGCTTTTCACGTACACGCTCTCCTTTGGGCTATTTAATTTCATTCAATCTCCGAGGCAATGTTGCTTAGTTATTAGATTCATGTGCTACCATAAATGCCCCGTGCATACGGACGATGTTTACTTAATGAATTCAGTATAATATGTTCACTGTTACAGTCCATTGTTAGAGTGGAATGACAAACTATAGTGGGAAAACAAGGGACAATCATTAAAATGTATGCGTAGTTTGGTAATTCTGAAGATCATAGGTTTCATAAATGTACATACGCATGTCTACTAATACTTTTATTTTTATTAGTCAGTGTTTACAAGCCCGGGCAGTTTTTCCACATAATTTTGACTTTACTTTTACAATTACAAATTGGATTTCCTTTTTAAAATTATAAAACAGATTTTGGCTCTTAATTTAATTGAAATTCAATTACCTCTAGTTCCATTTGGTCCACCCAAGTTATATTACACCCCCGGTATCCTCCCCCAGTGGGCCCTCAGAAGTGCCCGAGATTTCACTCCCGATTCCGCCAAGCGTCCAGCAAAGGCGGACATCCTCATATCCACCACCTGGGGAGGCGCCCTATTGGAGTTGGTGCCCCACCTACCTTATAGCCACCACACTTCCGTTTTCACCCTTCCTTCCACCCTTGGCAATTGAATTTCCTAATCTACCCCCTACCTTGCTCCCCCCGTCACTAATTTAGCTATTTTAACTACTAAACTAGACTCTGCCTTAAAATATGAGTGAATAATGACCCTGGGCACAGGACGATTCCTGGATAGCTCAGCGGTAAGAACATTGGAGTATTAAGCCATGAGGTCCCGGGTTTGATTCCCGTGTCCAGGTGTCATTTTTCCATTTTCATAATATGAAATATTATGGAAAATTCCTTACTAAAAAGCATAAATAAAAGCTTCGGATATTTGATTCTTACTAAACTAAGTTAACTTAACTATTTTATTCCCATTCCTACCGTGCAACTCCGTCTCCCCGATGGTACCAGAGGGATGCAGGGCAGCCGCCTTTCTCCATCTTGACTCTGAGGACCCATACTAATACTTGAATTCCTACTTTAGTGAATTGAACAGTTACTTAGTATTTAAGAAAATTCCATGGTGTGAGCCTACAAGTGAGTTATACCAACCAAGTGGCCGTCGTAGTTAACAATGTTAGTGCAAACATTTGCGGATAGAGGGTGTCATGTGGTCAGCACAACAAACCATCTGTAGTATGTCTCTTGAATCAAAATGACATCTACAAACTGTAATCCGCACAAAATGCTAAACTATAATAAGGGAATCAGAAGAAGACAATTAATACTGATAGATTCAGCAATAATATCGTTTGGATTCTACTTACATTTCGTGGATGTTCCCGGATACGATCACGATGCTTTCACCAACTGTTCTGCTAGCATGGCGGAAACAAAGGCGTGGCAGTTTAAACGCACGTCTAACCTCTTGACCTCAACATTGAAGAAAGACCAAACGGTCGTTGGTTAGTTGTCGCGAAGCCGTGAGCGACAACCACTACACCCCTAGCGGACTTCCTTGGCAACTTTTTCTCCACCGTTCCAACCCCTCCCCCCCTTTTAATCCCCTTTCCCTTGTTTACTTGCCCAGTTTGCTAGTCAAGAAAAGATTATATAACGGGGGACTCCTAAGTTCACAGATGGTAGTTCATCACTTAGATATCTTCGAAGAAGGAGACTCTGCTCCAGCACCTGTAGAAGATACTGCTGACCATGACGGTTAGATCGTGGGTATCACCGCCTCGACGCTGAGGAAACCCTGTCTATTAATCCAAGTATTCAGTTATTTTCCAAGTCCTTCAGATTTGTTGAGTTAGTCCATATGACTATGTAAGTTTTTGTTAGTCAAAGTGTTTGTAAGATTAGTCTCACGTCCATCAGACGTGATGGTTTAGTCAGAGTGACTATGTTTAGTGTTTGTTAGTCAAAGTGGCTATGAGATTAGTCCCACGTCCATCAGACGTGATGGTTTAGTCAGAGTGACTATGTTTAGTGTTTGTTAGTCAAAGTGTTTGTAAGATTAGTCCCACGTACATCAGACGTGATGGTTTAGTCAGAGTGACTATGTTTAGTGTTTTTTAGTCAAAGTAGCTATGATATTAGTCCCATGTCCATCAGACGTGTTTGCTTTAGTCAAGATGATTGTTTCCCTTATTAGTCCTTCAGACGCTATGTTTTAGTGACTAAGTTTAGTTTTTGAGCCTAGCTGACTAAATTTTCTGTTAGTCAGAAATCTTGACTACATATTTTTACAATATATCCAAATGATATAGCTTAAATACAGGAGCCTTGAGCTCTATATGTAATAAGACCCAGGCTTAAGAGTCTTCTTCTTCACAAGTTCATTCTTCCACTATAAGTCTATAAGACTTCACAATATCACATTGTCATATAGCTAGGGGGTTAGTCAATTAATATAATCCCTTAGAGCAATAATCATAATACCACCAGGTAAATAAAGGTATTTAATATGTTAATGTTACACTTATTGTAATAGTGACGCAATACAAAAAGGTTGTAACGAAGAGGAGTTAGACTATATATATTTAAAGTAAATCTTAAGTCATACAGACTATAGTAATTTAGGAACTTGCGTGATATAATTGTTATCTACGTATTTCCTTAGTCATAAACAATATTGTGACTTCTTAAAGTCCAAAATATGTAAACAGTGGAAATCACCCCAGTCACATGCTCCTCTCAGTGCTGTTGTTTGCACCATTTGTACTGCGTAGCTAGAAGCTTCCAGAGATAAACAGGGAGGGTATATAAACCCCTGATATCTGTAAATCGGGGCTCTCTTGATCTTTTTGGTGTTAAGTCATACTGAATGTATGTATAAGTAAGGTCTGGATTACTCTTCATGTGAATCACGAACTTGTAATATACTTTTGTTATTAACTAATAAAAGTGTCTGAACACTAATCTTTACTCTTTAGCATCTGAGTATTTCTTCAAGACCTGAGGTTCCTAACAAGGATTTGGTGTTGAAACGAATCCAATAGTTCCCCACCTCGAGTTCCCATGCCTGAGGGATACGACAACATGACGCCGTGGACGTCATGCTCATATGTTCAAATTTTTGTATGGCTACAAGCAGGTTGTCTAACGCCTTTACATGAGGACCTAGTTAGGTCAATATCTCACAGCACTCTAGTTTGCATCTCTTATTCTGTGTTATTATTTTGGGTGCGCAAAGTGCGGAACACGGCTAAGTTTGTATGGTGGCCCGCACAGATAGTACTTTTCTTTCGCCCCTTGGTTGGCGCTTCTTTTGATTTAATATTTATGGTTGGTGTATACTAAACTTGATGTTTACCCCAAAGTAGTGGGTAATGACATAAATGTACTCTTGAATGCTCTGGCAGTACCCACTGGGAAAGGACCGGTCATAGTACTATTTATTGTAGACACCTGTTTGCTTTTTAGCCATTTGTTGATGTAATGGACAGTCCGTCCTCTTACAATCAATTATTGATCACGGAAACATTTCTTTATTACAAGCCAAGCAAGCTAGCTAGGCCGAGCTTAGGTCAATAACTCTAAAATTATAGGATCTGTTGTCACATCTTCATTTGTATTTTATTCACCATGTTTCCTTTTTAGACCCTTCTGGTGGAAGTCAGGCGCTAGCCTGGCTGTGTTGGAATCCAATACTCTCTGTACACATAACGTCCTTTTGACTGTTGTCATCTTGTCGTCTTGTAATCTTGAACACGTATTTACCCGAGCCACGGGAAGCTCCTATAACCTTGGAGTTGTTAAACCCTATCTTATATGCCAGTAATAAACTTAATATTGTTCATCTAAGAGTTACTTGCTTTCCTTTGCCTATTTAACGAACATTAATCACTGTTACTTGTTTGATCCAACTTTCTATTTTCATTTACCAATTGTAACCCGATATCAACCTTTATGTTATTGTATAATAAATCTATTATTGTTACCTATTCAATTCTTTCACTATAATAATATATGTACCTATCTCTATACCGTTTCCTCCTCTACATATTTGAGTGAACGGTAGGAGCGGTAGACATCCAGCCTTTTATTTCAGTTTTATAAACCCAAGCTGCTACTTATTTATTCAAGTATCGCCTCATTTATCCTCACGAGGCTGAGTTTGACCCCGTTACAGACACACTACATCACGGATAAATTTTGAAAGCACTCAGGATCTAACCCGGAACCTCTTGAGCTGTAGCCAGGGAATTTGACCACTATACAGTAGACCACAATGATTAAATGTACTTTTAAAAATTAAAATGAAATGGCTCTAATCAATTGCATTTTATTTATTCTACACCTACACACACAAACCCTTCTCTGAAAGGAAATGTATTTTTGTGAGTTACATGGACTATTTCTATAAGAGGGGTGAGGGCAGTGACAGTATTAATTAGGGGCTAGGCTTGTATCCAAAATAAGTCAAATTTCAGATCTATCGCGAAGTCTGTTCTGTTTTATTTTTATCTATTATTAGATATTTTAATCTGCCAAGTAACTGGGATACGTTTAGTCCACCATCTTTATCTAAAATGTTTAGGATTTATGGTTACTCTAAGTATAATACAAAATTTCAGTTCACTATGACTAAATTTGTACGTTGCATTTGCCATATTGAATCAGACTTGAACTCTTCAAGCTTCGGATTTATTTTATCACAAAGATAACATTATTATCTATGGTGACAAAAAAAAAGACAGATTCAGCTTTCTGTGACTCAATAGTTTCACCGCCACGTCAGCCATCTCGAATCCACCATCTTGTGATTTTTCAAGTTCTAGTTTTTTGTCATTAGGAGGGCACGCTCCATAGCATCCATAGCAAATTTCAGCTTTCTATGACTCAATATGCAGGTTGCTTCCACCATATTTGTTCCACTATCCTGAATATTTTAGCTTTCAGATTTTTGTCATAAATATGGCATGCTTTATAGCGTCTTTATCAAATTTGAGATTGTTTCACTACAAGTTTATCTACTGAAATAGTTACATAAATATCACCCACGTGTGTGGAGCACTCAAGCTATCAGCGAACAGCCGCAAGGAAGTAAAATATCCAGAAGTGTAACACTAATCATTTACAACTGAAGTGAAGTATAGACGTGCTGCTTATCCATACTTTAGGCATCCCATTTTAAATTATTAGTGTTTGTGATAAGAATGCAGGTTCGAAAATGATATGAAACTTTAAAAAAAGGTTAGAGATATTATAGTTTCAATAACAAATATATCATGAATAATTTATTTATATTTCATAAGAGACTCAAAAAATTAAAAATCGGATAGTAGCAAGAAACCAAATTTGTCTACTTGAAGAACTTTGAGTAAGTTCAGGGCTACCTACATGGGTTCGGGAGACTCATGGAAGTTCGGGGATGCTCGTGTATGTTTGGGAGACAAGTATAGGCTCGGGGAAATTCGCATGTATTACGCAAGTTCGGGGAAGCTCGCATAGGTTCGGGAGATTCGTGTAAGTTCGGGTAAGCTCACATATGTTCGGGAAAGCTCGCATATGTTTTTGAGAATCGCGTGTGTCCGAGGAAACTCACGTGAGTTTGGAGTGGCTATACATCGTTACCAAACCAAAGTGGGATACAAGGCACATCTTAACGATCCTGAAGGTTTATCGTTAATACTGCACCGCCACTTATTCTTAATATAAATATCAACATAATATCAAAGTGACTTTTTTCATAATAGAATGGATGCTTTACACTTTGCATTTAAGATGCTAGTCCTAAATTTGTCCATACATTCCATAAACGGTTATTTAAAATATATATATAAATATATAAGATTTAATTTATAGTAAATGTATCTACATTTGTGTGAAGAAAGAGTAGGAAAAGTTTTGGAAAGAAATATCAGTACATCCGTTCAGAATTTAAAGCTCAACATCCCCGGCACTGGTGAACCAAACAATACTAGACTTAGTTCATGCCTTTGTCCACGTATTCACCGGTGCCAACATTATCTAAATAATAATTCATCTACTTTTACACCCACACATCAAGTCCTCAGTTCCTTGCTATTATGTGACTGTGCATTACGTTTAACATGTTGATCTCAGATCTGTGTCAGGGTTGTGTTAAAAAGAGGACATAAATGACCAAGAGTATGAAATATTTTGCTATGTAATAATCTACAATAATAAATAAAAGAGTGAATAGATCATATTTCATTCTATTTTGTTTAACTTATAAAACCAATCATTCCTCAAAATGTATGTCATGAATCCCGTAACAATCACAATATTTAACTTACAACCTATTAAAGAAACAAACACAATTCGTTCAAAAATACTGGCAAAGTGATTACAGATATTTAAAATCAATAACTGTACTTAAGATTCGTAAGAGATTATGTTAAAATAAATTAGCTAACGGTATTGAATATTATAATTTTTTGTTTATTTATTTTTAAATTTTGTTTATGATCAATAAAATATACCTAAACCTAATCTAAATATAGATTTCATACAATCTTAAAGAATAAATTGGTCCATTTAATCCAATCAGTGAAAACAATTCTATGAACACACTTTTTTTTGTTTCAGGCAATGACAACGAAGTAAAACGCTCCATCAACATAATGATATCCCAGAGAAGTAATTATGGAAGCCAATCAGTGAGCCTACCCTATTAAACAACAAAACTATTCCAAGATGGCAAACAAAGCTATCAGCGTGGATGGCACAGATGTGTCTCTGTATTGGAAAACAAGATTTTCTACAAGTATACATATATTGCGTTCTTGAGATGAATTTCAAAAATATGTAACAACAAATATGTAATTGGTGATAGTGGTATTTATTTTACTCGTAGCCCAGATTCGTTCATAGTTCTTACTCAATCCTAGGTAGAGTAGTTTTCATGCTTACTTATTACTGAATTCAAAATCTAATTAAATTATATAATACATTCTATAATATCTGAAAGTAGTTTAACTAAAAAAAAAGTTCTTGGAACATTTATTTCGAACATTAATGTGTTATAAAAATGTGAGTGTTAGCTATTTTTCATTAATAGACATTCATTTTTGGTTAGTAATTAATATACCTATTTAAATATAATATATATAAACTACGACATTTAATATATGTGGACTTATTCTTAAACTTTAAAATAATTATCTAACAGCACAGTATTATGAACTAATCATAGGTTTTAAAAGTGTATTTTTCAAAGCTACTTAGCATGGCTAATGATGTAAATTAAAATTCACAGAATAGCTTTAAACTAACTTTGAGAACATGATATAAAAACCCTTATATCAAATAATTAAATAATATACTTGGTATTTAAAACAATTATAAGAGTGTCCAACAAACGTTTATATAATCTGATTTAAATATATTTAATGTCTCACAATCAACGTTTCGTGTTAATATTTTGTTTGTTTAACCTGGAATGAATTGTGTATTAGATATTTTAAGTAAACAAAAAGGCTTTCTATTTTTATTTCAAAGTGTGGGACGTGGTTAAATTAAGAGTTTCAAAGCTTTGCACGATAACAGTAGTTGATAGGAAGTGCTTCAAAGATGGAAGAATTCAAAGTTCCCAAAAATATGACTCACCTTAACCACACCTTACAGTTGCTTATCGAACCCCCTAATTGGCCAATCCTGGCCCTTTCTACTGAGTTCTACTTCGAGGACGAAAACGTGAGCTACTCTTACAACGACACCAATCAAGGTGTGACGGAAAACAGTTCCCTCTCTGAGAATGCTACGGCAAAGGAAGGTTCTGACGGGAACATCTACATCCTACCTCTGTGGAGACAGTTGATATGGACCTTGCTGTTTGCCGGGATGGTGGTCGTGGCCACTGGGGGGAACCTTATCGTCATATGGATCGTTCTGGCTCACAAGAGGATGAGAACTGTCACCAACTACTTCTTGGTGAATCTTTCCATCGCGGATGCCATGGTGTCGACCTTGAACGTTACATTCAACTACACGTACATGCTCAACAGCGATTGGCCGTTCGGGACGCTTTACTGCAAGGTATCTCAGTTCGTGGCAGTACTGTCCATTTGCGCTTCTGTCTTCACACTGATGGCCATCTCGGTCGATAGGTGAGTACACTTTGGTCAACTTTCTGTATGGCACGGTGTTGTGTTTAGTTTTCCTTTGGATGTAACATCCGGCATCTGAAATATCAGATCTTACTGTAAAAATATATGATTTGTAGCAGTGCTTTAAATTTATGTTTTCACGAAATCAAATGTATTTACAGTTTAGATTTCCAGCCTAAGCGATGTGACTCTAGTAGAAGTCACAATCCTTGTTGAACTTTTAGATCTATATTTATTTTTTCAAGTGATTATTACTATAGGATTATTATGTATATAAGCGGTTTAAATTATATTAAAAACTTAAGTCATTGATTGATTTTTTATTATCTGACTCTAACATTTGTTTGATGATCTACAGGGCTCTTTTATTCTCGTTTGCTACATCTTAGTCGCATTTGTGTAGCCACTATGGCTGCCTCCAGATTACGAACAATCAAGAATGCAAACAGGGCCAAATTCTGCTAAATTTCAAACACACCCAAAATGTTATCCAGTGTCCAGATTGTGAACAAGTAAAAGAGCAACTTATGGTAATTCCTGTGTGAGGGCAGTGACCCGGGAGGAAGGGGTTGCTGGTAATTTACACATAACCAACCACATAGTCTAGCCAAGGGATATTCGGTTACGTAATTTAGTAAAATTTAGAATGGCAAGGCTTAAAGGGTGAACAACTACTATTCACCCGTGGGATTACCCTATTTTCAAATTAGGAGCAAGATGCCATAGCAGACATGACAAGTCCAGACTCTAGAATTCTCCTCATATGTCAAAAGCATATAATTATCTCCAGGACCCCTAATCTTGAAACGTGTGTGTAGCGATTCGCTAGCGTATTTCTCTCATCTCGCACACAATCTCGCAAACCCCTAATTTTAAAATTTCTGCGCTGCGAAAACTGACGTCACAGTATCGAATAGCGAGCATATTCTACTCGCCAGCCTCACACCGTATGGGACAGGCCTTTTCTGTCGAGTAGAGCATAATCTAACAAAATGAATGCCATCCCCCTCTTCGGTTGCAACCTTCTGAGAGTGATTTTGTTGAAATAAACCTACCATTGTACAAAATAGGATTACAGAAGAAACAAAATATGAATGCTTTGTACAATTTATTCAATCCTTCAATAAAAATATTGGTTTGGATGAAAATATAATTATATATTTTAATATTTTTTTTGTACCTATTTAACAGTCAATTTAAGAGAGTCGGTAGAGTGACGTTCTCATATTCTAGAGTTCACGTGCTCAAATTATGTCATCCACAGACATTAAACTTAAATTTTAATTGATTGTATTAGTAAGCATATAATTTGTTTTAAATATTTTTATAGAAGTATACAAGGTATTTGAGCCCACGTAGGCTACCATAATATTCTTTAAAAGTAATTTAATAAGGTAGGTATCTAGTAAATTAAAAAGGTACATTGATTTTGAGATTTTGTATATAGGTGATTATTTAAAAATTAAATTAATGGGTTGTATGACAAAAAAAGTACATATTTAAAAATAAGGCTAAGCAAGCTAATTATTATTTGCAGAGTAAAAACCTTTAGGGCATAGTTATGTTTTAAAAATAGTTGCGAAAATAAAATAATATAACACTGGATTATAATTATTAGCAATTTATTTAAATGTTGACAAAAATTAAAATATTATAATCGAGGTAGGATCGATTTCGTGAACATCTGAGTTTCAGACAAGAACGCTACATGTGTGCTAAAATGGATATAGAGTATGCAAACGGTTTAACTTCTGTTCGTATAGCCTGAGAAAATTTTGAGACAGCAAGCTTGGATGCAGACAACTGGAAGATAGTTTCCTAACAAAACGAAATAAATCATTTTTTATGATGCACCTAATACAATAATAGTATTTACTTTCAGTTACGTATCTTGTATAATGACGTGTTGTGGCATCTCATCCCTCAATCCTTTGGAACGTCATGGTTTTACATTGTTGTATTGAAAACTCAGAAACAACGCTACACCGACTCGCGCGATAGTATAAACCTTTCAAAATTAGCTCTATTTTAATATAGCTTGCGATTTGCAAGTTTGCTCGCTAGCGAGTATTTTCGAAAGATTCAAAACTAGGGGTCTAGGTATCCAAGTGCTCGCAATATGGACTGTTTGTAATATAGATTGTTCGCAACGGGGACTTCACGCAATAAGTACAGTTCGAAATCGGAACTGTTCGCAGTCTGGATTGTTTGTGATCTAGACGGTTTTTAATCAGGATCGTTCGAAATCATAACTATTGGTAATATGGATGTTAGCAAACTAGACTGTTCGCATTCAGGAGTGTTCGCAATCAGGACTGTTTGTAATGAGGACTGTTTGCAATCTGGACTGTTCGCAATCTGGACTGTTCGCAATCTGGACGGTTAGTATTCAGGAGTGTTCGCAATCAGGACTGTTTGTAATGAGGACTGTTTGCAATCTGGACTGTTCGCAATCTGGACGGTTAGTATTCAGGAGTGTTCGC
>CABFWB010000633.1:20623-53683 GCA_902151455.1 Timema bartmani | reverse complement strand
ATCTGGACTGTTCGCTATCTGGACTGTTCGCTATCTGGACTGTTCGCTATCTGGACTGTTCGCTATCTGGACTGTTCGCTATCTGGACTGTTCGCAATAAGGACGACACGACCAGAGTTTGTTCACAATCAAGATGACACCACCATGTTTTGTTCGTAATCAGTCAGGAAGAACATAAAAGCAATGTGAATGGGGTTGGAAAGAAATATCTAAGGAATGTGTGTGGAAAATATCGTATGGACGGTGTTAGTAAAGGATGGGTGCTAAAATAGTGTACTTCAAAATGGAAGTCTAGAATGTTGATGAGAAATAAGCGTGTTATATTAGTTTGGGAATATTTAAAGGATGAGTGTGGATCGAGTGACTAAGCAAGTATATGCAGTTAGAATGTGTGTATCAAAAGGACGGGGTAAGCTATTTAAGACGTGCTAAATATTGTAAATGAATCTGTGAAAAATATATACATTAAGAGTTTTATGAATAAAAGCGCATGTAGGTCTATGACTTTGTGTGTGGATGTTGAAGCGAAGGAAGTATGCAAGGATAGGAAAGTGTGGATAAAGTTAGTGAAGATGGAGTACATGTATGTATGTAATGTATGTATGTATGTATGTATGTATGTATGTATGTATGTATGTATTGTATGTATGTATGTATGTATGTATAGTAACAATTTTATCCATTTGTAATATTTTATTAAAATAGAAGATTTTGAAACCATCTTTGGAAGTATTAAGAAATTGAACGGGCGCTTCATACCACACAAAAATAAATGGTTTTAAATCTTGCTCTTTAAGATACATTTATATTGTGAAATATGTTTTAAAAAGGCTTTAAACGCATAAGTGTACCTACCTTAATAACATTTTACCAATTTTGTAAAATTTATTGATCACTTCATGTAATCGTTGAGGGATATTGACTTTAATACTGTGAAGTTACCCAGATTTACCTTAATATGGATAGTACCTTTATTCAGAACGTACAAACGACTAAGATAATAATATTAATTTAATACATATATTGTAATACAACAATTTTTACCAGTTCTCTTTGACAATATGGTTTAGCAGAGATAAATGAGTCAGAAAACTAGAAATAACAATGGCGTCCAAACATTTAATAGAATTTATTTTAAACTTACTATTTGGTGTTATCGCACTGATACAGGGCTCCCATAAGGTTTCACCAAAATTTACAAAAAAAACGAACAATATCCGTGAGGATTTCATAATAAAAACAAAAGCTTTGGCATCACAATAACTACAAAACAATTTGGTTTAATTATAATCTCTGTCTGTATTTGTAAACAGGAAACAAATATTGCGTTAGTATGTGGCATTTGGGAACTGTCTGGTAGTCATAAGTAGGGTCTGTGAAGAGAGTTAATGGCATGGGAGACCACAGTTGTGTCCTAACCAGATGCACTAGGGACTATCATTCTTTTATTCACGTCATAGCATTCCAAACTCACTCTAAGTGGATGCTTGTTCCAGGAAAAAATCCAGGATTAAATGTCATGGAGGAGTATGGGTAATGTGGTATAAATACTTTTGGTGGTAATCATAGGTGAATATATCCATTCATATGATTCATGAAGTCACAAGTAAAAAAAATAGCTGGCTCAAGTTGACACACAATATCTTGGATTGTTGTATAGCTGGCACTACCACTTTCGTTTTATTTACTATTGACAAGAGAGTTTCAATTTATATTTCCTTTACTAGAGTACTTATCAATAACCACAATATGCCAGCACTTGAAGATATATATAACTTTTATATAATTTTATAATTTAATACATAGAAACTCAATTACAACTTGACCAAAATAGAAATGAATAGATGAACACATCACAGTATAGTACAGCAAAAAAAATAAAATAAAAAAAAATAACCAGGAATATATTTATAAAAAAATCTTAGTTAACAAGTATAAGTACTTGTAAATATCTTAATGTCAATCATAATATTAAGTCAATTTAATCAAGTCCTCTACCCATAAGCCACTTAGTGTGAATTTCAACGGAATAATGCTCCTTACTAAATTTAATTTCCCTCTAATGATTTTTCAGTTGTTTGAGTTATTATATTAACTTCATGTCTAGATATTTTAAAATAAATACTAACTGAAAAATAAAACCCCTCTATATTGTAATTAATATGTTTCACGTTTACGCTGTTAATCATTGAATGTTTCTCAACATGTAATTTACCATCCAGAAGTTTAATAATTTTTTTTTGGTTGATTAATGTTGGTTTCATTTTGCAGCTTTACTATTTATTCACCATTAGTTTGACCTTTTTTTACCCATCTTAAAAAATCATTAATATTAATCACAATTAAAACACGTTGTTACTAAAAGTTATAACTCATAAATAAAAAAGATATATCATAGTACACGTTCTATAAATAGAAAATCAACAAAACCTGGTACCACGACCCCCTGAGTATTCTTCATCAACTCATATGTAGCCTATTATTAACTATACTAAGGTATTTCTTACTGTTTCTAGTTTATGAGAAGCATTACGAGTGATTTTATAATAGATAAAATATATCTATTACAGATTCTATTCAAAATATTTCCCCTCCCCACTCTACCTTCCTTCCCCTCCATCTCACTAGACATTCGGTTTATACTACTATATGTTAATTAAGATAATGTAGCAATAACGGAGAAGGAATAATTTAAAACAAATCTACTTGTATTTTATTGGAGAGAGAGGTGGAAATAATTTAATAAAAAAATCTCCATAACATCCATACTGGAATCGAGCCTTGACGTCCCTTTCCTCGACAAACTATGCAAAAGTTACTTGGCATCCATACCGCGTATCCACTGTTAAAAGAAATACAACCAAACCTTCATAAACGGACACCTCTCAATAACGGATTCCTCTGGAAAACTGACTCTTTAAATCACCCCAGAAAATTAACACGAAGACCCTACCCCCCAGTAATGGACAAGAGAACTTCTTATCTAAATAAATTACAAAACTTACAAACCTAGTTCATGTATGTAACAAAACAGATAAATGTCCTTGTCTTGCACGCTGCGCGAGCGGTCCCACTTTTCTCTGCTGGAGAAATCGTTCCGTTGATATAACAAACTATGTTGTCACAGGTAGACGCAGAAGGACTTCAACAAATTTTATAAGTCGAAATACATCTTTGAAATCAAAATATTACAAAATGACATTTCAGTCAGACCAAAACGTTTAACTTTTAAACCTTAAAGATAACACAATAATGGTGTTGAAAGATTAGATATAATTGAAGAAACATTTCAAGGTTACTTTGAGGTAAATAAAAATATTATTTTCAGATCCAAAACTTCCTTATTGTTTTGAGATGAATAGAGTAGCATGTGTTCTTCATTTTAGTAATTTCTGTTTAATTTTAACTGTCAAGATCATTTATTGATAACAATTTATTGTATTATTATTGTTATTATATGTGTATTGATAATATATTCTGGGGTAAATAGATTGTGGGAAAAATCGGGGCTTTCAACCTTTTCTAATTAATTGCCCAGAAATAATATTTGTTCCAGAAGAACTGGGATTTCACAATGATTGAGTAAATAGTCAAAATAGGGCATAATTAGTGTGTAATATTTACTCTAGAATTATTTAACAAACTATTCTTATTTATAAACGTTTGGCGACTTTCCACCTGTCAATTTTAGTAATTGCGAATTTTGTAAATTAGTTATAGCAGTTTTTAATCTAGTAAATGAATTAAATAACTGTTTCCACATGGTTTCAGTTGACACATCAATACACACACAGTCACACACGTATTTAAGTGTAGAGGCTTTGTGTGACTCTTCCAAGAATAAAGCCTTGTTTTAATCACGAATAAATCAAAGTAAGCCTTAGTTTAAATTATTTTAGACACTAAATTGTTTTTAAATAGATCTTTTTTTTAACTATGTATTGGTAAAATTTTGGGCTATGCGCATTTGTACCAATAAAAATCTTGGGTTAGTAATGAGTAGGACCTGATTCAGTGGAGGTTTACCCGCATTTGTACCATTAATGATGTTGGGTTAGTGATGAGTAGGACCTGATTCACAGGAGGTTTACCCGCATTTGTACCATTGATGATGTTGGGCTACTGATTCAGAGGAGGTTTACCCATATTTCAGTGAGGAGAGTGGAAAATCTATTAGAAAACAACCTTCAGTCCACTCGATAGGGGTTTGAATACAATTATTATCAATCCTGAGCATAATGTTAATCCTGAATATATTATCAGTCCTCAACATAATGTTAATCCTGAGCATATTGTCAATCCTGAGCATATTGTCAATCCTGAGCATATTGTCAATCCTGAACACATTGTCAGTCCTGAACACATTGTCAGTCCTGAACACATTGTCAAACCTGAGCATATTGTCAGTCCTGAACACATTGTCAATCCTGAGCATATTGTGAATCCTGAGCATATTGTCAGCCCTGAACATCTTGTCACTCCTGAGCATATTTTCAATCCTGAGCATATTGTCAGTCCTGAACATATTGCCAGCCCTGAACATCTTGTCACTCCTGAACATATTTTCAATCCTGAGCATATTGTCAGTCCTGAACATATTGCCAGTCCTGAACACATTGTCACTCCTTAACATATTGTCACTCCTGAAAATATTGTCAGTCCTGAACACACTGTCAAACCTGAGCATATTGTCAGTCCTGAACACACTGTCAAACCTGAGCATATTGTCAGTCCTGAACACATTGTCAATCGTGAGCACATTGTCAGCCCTGAACATAATGTCAGTATTGAACATATTGTGAGTCCGGAACATATTGTCCTTCCAAAGAACACTGTCAATACTTAACACATGGCTAGTCGTGAAAACAGTGTTTATCCTACACACATCGCTGTTCCTAAACACAGCGTCGATCCTAAACACAGCGTTGTTCTTTAATACAGCATTCATCCTAAACACACCGTCGATCTAGAACACACCGTTGGACCTGAACATAGCATCGGTAATAAACACAGTCTAGGTCCCAGGCGTTTCCTAAGGTCCCCACTCACTTGAAGATATTGGAGAGACCTACGTCTTATGTACCACAGACTGAAAGCTAATAATCACCATTCATCGCAGTTAATAAAGAAGTCAAGACCTGCCGGCAATTCATCGAAACTAAAGACTGCTTGTGTGTGGTCTGAAGATTTTAGCCGCAAGCATTTATCGAGAACAATTTATTATCTGACCAGTTTCTTGTCTGAAGACTCAGCTCACCACACACGCAGCTCCGAAATAAGTCCCAGCGTGCATATCGCAGATCGAAACAGAAAACTGCACGTATGTTGGACTTTTTCTCAGTTAATGAACTAAACTCAGAACTTTTCGCTACATAGAGTTTTGCCTTCACGATATCAGTGAAAAAAACCAGTTATTCAGAATTATAAAGACATATATTGATACAATAAATTACTTCTGTCTTGATGGAAAGTTAAAGATAAGCTCTACAGGAATAAAAATCTTAGGCTGAAAGGATATCAGGAAATAATAGAACATTATAAGACAATCCATACGTCAATGACAAAAGAAATTTTACGAAATAAAATTAATTATCTAAAGAAAGTAAAAATTATCAAAGAAAACTGGGACATCGGCCATTGTTGTGTAATTCCCTAACAAAAATATATTTTTAAAATGTTTATTATTTGAAAATCTAAGTTAATTTATAAGTGTGTAATGTGTGATAAAATTTACTTTTTTCACTATTTACCCAAAGAGCCCTATTTTTCCCCCTTTTATTTCTATCATAATATTTATAATAATACCTACTACCAAGTCCTACTACCCGTTCGAGTATAACGCTTAAGTATTAATTACGCTAATGGGCTAGGAATTGGGTAGGTTGATTATAAATGACTTGAACCCGCATTTGCATGGTGGGAAAGTGGAAAAATATTTAGGAAAATACAACCCCAATCACCCGAGTGAGGTTTGAACCTCGATATCCCTGTCCTCGGCAGTCTAGCTCAACACGAAACTAGTTCGTTAGCGCCACCGACGCGTGTTTGTATCTATCATTTTGTTTTATTGTATGGCATATATGGCCGGGAGGGACATGATGTCCAGGGGGGGGCCCTTTGTCGCCTGTATGTAGACTGTATGTACGTCACTCTGGTGGTACAGTTCATTGGCCAGGGTACATCATAAAGGTTTTTTACTCGTCGCACCCACAAAGAGTTGATGTGATGATAGTGTGGGCCAGTGGGAGTCTTAACCTAGTTTAAGACTAATTTACCAAACACTGGTGGTCGTTGAGATTATTCCCCTTGAGGGTAAAATACCCAGGATACCAGCCAGGAATCGAACCCGAGGACCTTAGGCTCGTAGCCAGGTGCACTGACCACTACACCATGAATCCGGTTTCTACCATTATCAACAACGAGCATCATATTTTTCCGTGAGAGGCCCCTCACTCTACACATAGATTGGACTTAACTTCAAGGCTGAGATGCTCCTACAAATTCTATGATAATGCTGTGTGTGTTTGTTTTGTGAGTACTTCAATTACCTGTTGACCGTTAACTGAAAGAGTTTACCCCTCTGTTATCGAACTGATCTAATATTTGTCGTATTTCGATGACCCCCCCATCAGTCCTGGCCTGCACACCACTGCCTCTCCAATATCCGTAAGCGAGTGGACACATTTACTGTGGACTCACACGTTCACCGAAACACATGCGCGAATCAGAAACGGGGTCACGTGACGTGCTATAAACCACTCACAAGATTTCCGATTCATCAGCGCGAACCGTTCTGCTAAAAGTTCAACTCATCTCTTCTTCATATTCTCTGCCCTAGATGTTTGGCACGGGAGAACCAATCAAATCTCGGAGCCAACCATCTCAAATAAGTGAGCATGCACATTTGACAACGCATGCACTTTACAGCCAGAAGAAAGCAGACAACGTAGTTGGTCGTTGTGATGAGATTTGAAATAACCCGTTAGTGTAAAGCGTGTGTATAAATGTATTTGACTGTGCCAAGACACAACATTATAATTTCAAAATATCCATCGTGTCAATGATCTAAAATATATATATATGTATCTATTATCAAATAAAATATGTTATGTTGATAATCAGCTGTTTAAGTTTGCAGTGCAATTCATCATGGGTCAACATACAGCGTGTTAGTTGCTTGCGCAACTCAAGCAGATTCTGTTCTCTCCTTTCGGCGAACGAGTGAATCAAGCTTTAATTCGAGTTTTTCTCTCCACTCGCTGAATGTCAGAATTATTTCAACTACATATTCAGAACACTCACAAGACATACACTCCCTGTCTTACTGATTCACCCTTCTTGTTTCATGGGACGTCACAAGATAAGGGTTTGACATTATCAAAGAAAAGAAACATTATTTTCTCTTCTCTTAACATTAGGTTATGATTTCTGATATTAATAATTAATACCACTGTATTAAACACTAGCTCAGTGAATATCGGGCTTGCGCTGTGTCTGTTGTACAATTAATCTAGTTTATAAGTATTGTGCTTATACAGTCAGTTCATAAAGTTTGAATAAATTAACCAGACTTATGAAAAAAGTGTAACATAATAACAAAAGATAAATTTAAATAATTTTTTGTACTGACTTCCAAATCACACGATATTTCTGTCGTATATTTATAAGTGCATATTCCAGCTGGGCATACTGAATACTTTTTTCCTAAATGGTTTCCTACATAACTTCTAAATAAATGTGGGTACATTTATATAAAGGTCTACCTTATTAGTCCCCTTTCTCTGTAGTGTAATTATCATCATTGCCACGACGGGTAGTAAGATGCATGAATCGTAAAATATAATATAAAATACATCAAAAATTGTACCACAATACCAGGGAAGCAATTTAAAATAATTATTATTGTTTGAAGTGATGATGAACTGGCAAGGATGATTTTTAATCAATATTTTTTTAAATAAAAATTGAGATAAAGTTATTACTAGAAAGCGCTTAGTTTAAAGCGTTGAATTATTGGCTGAGCAAACTTTGATTTACTCTTCGTACATACCTATATGAAAGAGCAGGTGCTCTGAACACAATGAAAATTATGAGTCAACAGACGCCAACAAATAATAAAGCCTGTTAGAACAGAAAGTGTATATATCACTATGCTACTAAAAGTGCGAATATAATATTGTGTCTCCCTAACTATGTGTTTAAAATAATAAATCATTTTACCATTTAATTTTACATTAACTCCAATTTAAAAAGGACATCCATTTTAAACGGTGCCTATATATTCATATTTTAAATGTAAGTATTCATAAAATGGTCTTAAGTAATTGGTAAGCGTATATGTCGAACTTATACCCTTTTAACTATTCATCTGCCCTCCATCCAGCCATACAAATATATTTAGTAACATGTGGTGTGACACAAACTGTGAACTCATGTGAAAAACATGGAGGAATAAATTAAATCCAGTAATTGCAAATTAATTCTTTCCCTTGAGATCAAAGATAAATCTACTAAAATGGAAATGGAAATCCTATTTAAGTAATGCATGCTACCTAGAGATTAGAGTATTTAGATTAGAGCCCATCAATCGATATTTATTGAAATGCAGCTTTTTAAATACCTTTTTTTGGTCATCACCTCTTACTACCCGTCCGGACAATCCTCATAAGTACTAACTACGATAATGGTTAAGGGATGAGAAATGCTTAGTTTAGAGAAGGTGTACCCACATTTGCGTGGAAGGAGAGAGGAAAACCATTTATTAAAAACCACCCCAAGCGACTGTTATTCAAACTCTGATATCCCTGTAATGGACAGCCCTGTTTATCGTGATTGATTCCTTAGCCCATGCAATTATAGATGTAGGATGTTCGCTATTACATAAAATTACATATTAGTTTTTTTAATATATTGAAAAATTCCCCTTTGAAATGATATAGGTCTTTTAATCTCTGGATTACTGCTCCCCTTAATTAATTATGTAATAGTATTGGATATTGCATGGACTTGAACAGCTTAGTGGTAGAGTACTACTTACTTTCTCTATGGCCCTAGGAACCCTTAGTGTATAGCTGCACTTAAAAAAGTACACCACATATTCCTATATTGAGCTAGTTATATCCAGTCCAACTCATCTACACCCTATCCCTATCTTGATATAGTTTTATCCAGTCCACCTCATTACACCATATCCCTATATTGAGATAGCTATATCCAGTCCACCTCATTTACACCCTATCCCTATCTTGAGCTAGTTCTACCAAGTCCACCTCATTACACCCTAGCCCTATATTGAGCTATTTATATCCAGTCCAACTCATTACACCCTATCCCTATCTTGAGATAGTTTTATCCAGTCCACCTCTTTACACCCTATCCCTATATTGAGATAGCTATATCCAGTCCCCCTCATTTACACCCTATCACTATCTTGAGATGGTTTTATCCAGTCCACCTCATTACACCATATCCCTATATTGAGATAGCTATACCCAGTCCAACTAATTACATCCTATACCTAACTTAATCTGGTTCTATACAGTCCACTTTACTACACCTTTACTTATCTTGAACTAGTTATATCCAAATAACCTCATTACACTCTATCCTTATCATGATATAGCTCTATCCAGTCCAACTTACTACACCCTTTCCTTATCTTGAACTATTTATATCCAATCAACCTCATTACATTTTATCCCTCTATTGAGCTAGTTCAATCCAGTTCAACTCATTACTAACCTATCCCTATCTTGAGCTGACTTCATCTAGTTCCGCTCATTATATTCTATCCCTGTTTTGAGTTGTTTATATCCAGTCCCCTCATTACACCCTATCCTTATATTGAGCTAGATCTATCCAGTTCCCTCATTACACCCTATCCTTATCTTGAGCTAGCTATATCCAGTTCCCTCATTACACCATATCCCTATCTTGAGCTAGCTCTATCCAGTCCCCCTCATTACACCCTCTCTCTTTCAAGTCTATTCTAATGTTATCATTCTATATACGTCTAGGGCTACCTATTGGTGTCGTTCTATTGGGTTTACCAGTCAATACCCTGAATATGGTTCTAGATTCTCCCATCCGTGCTGTTTGTCCTCCCAGTCGTAATCTATGAGACTTGACTATCCTAACAATGTATTGATATGACTACAGGGTTTGTAACTCATCATTATATCACCTCCTCCATTCCCCAGTAGTCTCGTCCCTTTTTGGACTAAATATCTTCCAAGCACCTTATTTTCGAATATATTAATCACAATATTTGTGAACGGCACATAATCCGTATTAAATGTTAATTTTAGCTTATTAGCTTTAATTTGAAAGAAATAAACATGTTGGACTGGCAAGTCGCCTCAAAGTTATAAAATAAATGGAACCTTATTAGATGTTTATGTATTTGTGCATTGTATGATATATTTTCTTCTATTATAATATATTAATACGACCAGTAATATATTTTGCAATTACTATTTCTGGCAAATCTTATATTTGTAAAAAAATTTAAATGATAATATTCATAAAATAAATTGCTTATACTGAGATGTGTATGTTCTGCAAGTACCAAACCAAATGCGATGTCCCAATATCTACTATTCTGCCAATAATATCTGTTTTTAAATGGCCCACTTATACGTTTGTTGTTTTAATTAAACAATTCATTCATAATATACTACAAAACATTTTAAAATTACTTTAAAAATATTTTATTACATTATAGAACAACTACAAAAATAATCGAGTCTGTTAAGAGTCATTTTATTAAATTTATCCAAGAAATACATAGGACCAATAAAATAACAGAATACCGATATAGTTTTCAATCTAACATATTGCACATGTAAATACAAAGCTTTAGTATATTTAATTAGTCTACATTTACAAGTAGTATGGAATATTTTTTGTTTGTTCTTAGTATAGTAGTTGATTACAAATTTAAGCCAATCTTATCCACACGTAATCATAAGGCATTAATAAAATCCCTTTTAAAATAATTTACTTGCATTATTACCTTCTAACGTAACAAAGAAAATAGTCCTGAAAGCAACCCGCAGTGCACTGCTGTGCTGCAAGTTGACTAATTGAACATATAAACCACGTCAAAGGGGGCTCAATTTCGATAAAGAAGACTTATATAGCATCATTTTTTATATTTTTCTAAATAAAACTGTAAAACTCATGCACCAAATAACTCACAAAACTTTCCTGCACATCAATATAAACAGAAAAGATGCCCAAAGAAATGATATATCAGTTGCTGATACTTTATCAGCTCGGATAGTATTATGTGCTAAGCAATCCATATAGTTGGACACGAGGGCTCAGTTTCATACTATCCCGGTATGGTTTTCCAATCACATGGAGGTTTGAGATCGAATCCCAACGAGGTCTATTTAAGGTGTTTTTTCCTAAATGGTTTTGTTGATAAATTTCTTCCAAATTCAAACTTACTCATTCCTACTAAATCATCGCAACTAAGAATTACGTACATATTGGATGAATATTGGATTGGATACGGTGTAAAAATATATTAAACACATTTAATTATCTTAAACCAAAACATAAATGTATAACTATTGTTTAATTAACACCCTCCGCTTATCAATAAAGTTATTAAATTTCTAGGTTACCATATAGTAAGTCACATAATCTAGGGATTTAGTCACACAGTATACTGTATTGATCAGACCTTCTTGTCACCGGTGACTCAGTGATTGTTGATGATTGTGTGACTTACGTTCTATTCTGTAGGATCAATGCTGTGGGTGATAGCTTTAGAAATGTAGGGGTATATTGGCACATGATTTTCAAACCAACTGGACTTAAGACAGAAAATATAATACTTGAAACTTAACATTAGTCAGTAATATGATTGAAGGACGAATACTTCAGGAAATAATCTGACAGAAATCCTTTAAGATAGATACATAATCCCTTAGATTTGAAGGAAATCTTTCGAGTGAATTGTGAATCGTTTACGTAAGGACTTGGGTGTATTGTTAAGTAGACATATTATTAGCAACTAAAAAAGCGCTACTATTAAAACTATCGCTGTCCAACAGTGGTCCAAAGTATTTAATTCAGTAAATGATAGTTTTAATACAAATGAATAATTGTTTAATTTTATGTTTATAAAAATTTATTTTGTTAATATGATTTGGTGGTTTTGTTGAAAGGCACCTGGAATGTATGAATGTTTACACTGGATGGATAAGTTAAAATTAAAAATATATCAGCATTCATGCAGGGGGAGAGTGAGAAACTGCTTATGAAAAACCAATTTTTAAATATATCCCGCTGGGAGTCAAACCCCAGGCGAGACTATGTAAATCCTATGTCTTTGTCCGTGGGCCCACCCTTATGGGTTCCTCATAGCATAAAATTAATCCAAAATATTTCCGTTTCCATTCTCATTACAAATTGTATGCATGATCACTTTGTGAGCGATGTAAATTAGCATCGTTTATCAAAGTGACAAACAATATTTGCGAAGTGAATGTTATTTTTTATTACCAATACAATTGTGAGAAATAGTCCAAGCTACAACAATAAAAGGACTGCACCAAGCAAAGTTTTTCCCAGATAACAAAGATAATTGAACGCGAAAGTCTATCAATATCTTGATTTCGTCTTTTTAGAATAACACTATTTCACGTGGATTGCTATTCTAGTGAATAACACAGTAACAATACAAATCGTCAAAAACTGTCTAACTAGGAGAAAAAACGTGATCCTTGATCCTGTAATTACTACACCCAGAGCAATGTAACATAAAGCATACATCTTTCACCTTGGTGGAGCTTAGCACAAATATAGCTAAATAGGTAATGAGTACAAACGTAAATTTAAAATCCAATTTGAAAATAGTTCATAAATTAAATCAGTTCATATAATAGCTACTTCTGGTTATCTCTTAAATAATTTGTCTAGAATGTAATATTATGATTTATTTATTTTATAATCTAATTTATAGTAAAAATAATTGAATAAAGGTTTGAAAACTCAATTTTTTTTAAATGATCAAGAAAATTCTTACTGTTGTATACATATACAATTTATTTTAGTAATTTGCTACATTGTTTAATCCAACAATTCTTATAATCTTTTGAGCTATTGTCTTAACTAATAAATATAATAAATACTACTGTATATTAATGACTATATATTAAATCTAATCCACTTACAAACTTATAGCTTGACTTTACTTGTATTAAATGTGGTTTCAAAATATAAAACATTCCTTTATTTACTATTTTGTTGACTATTGTGTAGAATTAATATTTTCAACAAAACTACTATATTAGTTTACATAAATCCCAGTAAATTTATCTAAATAAGAAAGAATAAATGTTGTTGAATTGAGTCTCTCACTTTGTCTTATTTTATTACAAAATCAGTTTGAAACATTTAAAAAAACTATATCTCGTCTAATTTATATCTAAATAAAGTTAAATTTAAGGCAAAAGTTTTATATAAATTGTAATAAGCAACAAACCACTACAAATTAAAATCTCAAATTAGCACTTTACGTTACTAAATACTGCTGTGGCTGATTTATTTAATTAATGTTCTTTAGTGAATGTATGTTTGTTAATAGCGCTACAAAAACCATATTATATAAATATTTTAAAAACTACTTTAGAAATGAAGGAGAGCTAAAGACCTTAGCAATTATGTACACAAATTCGAACCAGGATACAAATGGGGAAATAATGCTGTTTTGTGAAGTTTTGAGAGCAGATCCATTCAATAACTATTGTGGTACACTACTTAAAAGCCATGCGGTACGCCCAAAATAGACAACTGTTAACACAGCAATGAGTGACATATTGCCTAGTCTATGAATACTATGAGGACAGGAAGGAAGAATTATTACTATATTTGAACTTGAAAACATGTGATATTTATAAATTATATACAAAGTGAAGCTGATATTTTTAAGTATCTTGTTATTTGATCACATAGCCGTAATTTTATAAAAAAACTACTAATGTTTTTTTTTTTTTTTTAATAACTCTTTTCCAACGCTATTCTCTTCTTCATTATACCCCCAGTAATGCATTCAAAATCAATTATCTTAAAAATATTAGACTCTGCAACTATCTTATTTTTAGTAGCCATGCAGCTATGCAATAGTAATGTATTTAGATCTTAAGTAGTTTTGAATATATAATCAAAATAGGAAATTTTCGTACATTTAAAGTATCCTCAGAGTTCCTTTCATGAGAAAATAAGATGCGTCATTGTGTGTTAAGCAGTTTTAATTGAAAGCGTTGGAGCCAATTTTGATAAAATAATTTTTTTAATATTTACTTCCTGAAAAAAAACTAACCTTAAATTTAGGGTCAGATATATAATTCCAAAAAACCCTAGGGAATCCTTTGATTTCCATAGATACAAAGTGATGGGTAAAATTATTTAGAATCATTTCCCAATAACAAAGCAATATACAGACAAACAGTTTGCAAAAAAAAAAAAAAAAAACTTTTTTGGTTTCAGGGTTTATGAAACTTCAATATCCATCAAAATCTAGATTGTTTTTTTACAATTGTAATAATTTTTCTCGCCAAGGAACTGCGAAAAAGTAAATATGAACTTCAAATCCAAGGAAAAACTAACTAATCTATGAACTCTAAAAAGTAATGACTCCAAAGATAAATCTTAAGATGGTAGTAACGACAAGAACATGAGGGAGAGAGGCCTATTCTTCATATTTCCAGATTAGTTTGCTCAAAAGTCAATTGTTTATTGGTGGTTTGTATTAATTGTTAATATACAAATAGATCTTATGCATTGTAGCTTTAAAATAAAATAAATATATTTTGCACTTTTTAAAAACACCCTGCATGATATCCTTTGAACAGAACCCATCCTATTTTATTCTTTCAACTATCCTTTGAATAGAACCCATTCTATTTTGTTCTTTAAACTATCCTTTGAACAGAATCCATCCTATTTTATTCTTTCAACTATCCTTTGAACAGAACCCATCCTATTTTATTCTTTCAACTATCCTTTGAACAGAACCCATCCTAATTTATTATTTCAACTAACCTTTGAACAGAACCCATCCTATTTTGTTTATTAAACTATCCTTTGAACAGAACCCATCCTTAATGTATTCTTTCAACTATACTAAAAATGTGCACGTTTTTGGACGTAAATTGAGGCGCTGTCCAACCAGTATTCTTAAGTAGACTGTAGTAATATTATTTTCCATTTACCAAATTATAATATTTTGAGGGTTTTAAGATGGGGTAATGGAGTGGAATAGAGAAGATAAAGTGAACAGATTGGGTGACAATTAATGAACAAGCTCTAAGAAGATTCAACTCAAATAGAACCGTTCTGCTGGTGAGTGATTTTCCAAGAAAAACTAGGTGGATTGCTCACATTATGAAAATAAATGGCTTATTAGGTGATGTTATAGGAGGCAGAGTGGACGGACGAAAGGAACCAGGAAGATGAGTAATGCATCTTATGGATGGCCTAACAAAGAAATTAAATTGAGATTCAGGATTTAAAATAGAATCTAATAACATGACACACTGAAGGACTCAATTTTGACAAAGATACAGACATCTCGAAAGACAGAACACCTAGCAATAATAATATTAATGTGATCAGATTTCCTTTTCTTTTATATAAGTATTTTATATAATATTCTGACTACTACCCAATTTATTTACTTTTGAAAAGTAATATTATATATATTTCTACTTATATTAGATAAGAAATTTTGTTGGCTTTCAGTAAATAATTACATATTATTTTATTTTGCCGTATGTATTATTATTCCTCTGGAGGTTAGTTTGTGTTAGATAATGTTTTGTCGTGTGTTTTTTATTTGTTGTTTTGAGTAAAACTGTAGGTTTGTTTTATTTTATGTGGATTAGAAAGGTTGTAAAGTTTACTGCTCAGATGTTCCGTGAAAAATAAACTTTATGGGAACTGTCGATTTAAGGCTTGGCTACACGAAGCAAAATAAACACAATTTATATTTTTATTGTTCCTGGCTCAATATCTAGAATGACATTCATGATCAACATCAAACCTTCCTGTTAGAGTATTTACTCTCTTCCGTTATTTTTCTGTATTAGACCTATATTCTCCCCAGACTAAAATTATTTAATTTTAGTTTAATTCACTCAAAGTATATAGCTATTATTTTGTAAAGTATATACGTATGAGCTAAACAAATAGTTATATGTGGTAAAAAACCATATTTGAATTTAATATTAATTTGGAATGCTATCTTTTTGATATAATTACTGAATTAATTGAGGTAAATATTGTTTAGTGCTAGTAGAATAGTCAAAATCTTTTCGTTATAGTAGTTTACAATAATAATGTATGTATAGTTAATTTTAAGAGTAATATTTGTTTGATAAACATTGACTTGACATTTTGTAAACCTTAAAATGTAACGTTTAGTTTTCTTTCCCAACATTGGTCACAAAGTAAAAATAATTGGAGTAATTCCTTCATGAAAAGAAAAATGAGAATTGGAGTGGTCCGGTGTATTAATCAACTGTTTTTGAAATGTTGGCTGCACTGAATGCCCTCCCCCCAAACCCGCCATCCCTCGGTCGTCATTCAGCTGTTCGTTGATGAATGTCTTGGCACCGGTGACGTCATTAATTGTTCAAATAAAATAAAGGGAGGGAAGTTTTTCGTAGAGCAGAAAAACAAAGGAGGACTCAGCTTCAAAATAGAGTAATTATTGTTTAGGAATGAAATCAAATAGCTCAATCCATAAGATATATTTTGTGAGGTTTCATTTATTCGAAGCTAGTCTAGCTTGATTACAGAAACGTATTTATTTAAGAGCGTATTCACAACAGTGCATCAATGGAAAGATTTATTTTGAGATTAATTTGATCTAAATATTTAATTTTAAAATGTAGCCAAATGCACCGATGGAGACACAAACTAAATGTCAAGATCGTCAAGTGTGGTTTGCTGGAAACTGAGAGGACTAAGTTCGAATTACAGAAGAGTGTACTGTATCTCTGCTCCACCAGATCTTAACTATCTCTTTTCTGCCAGTTCTTCATCCCTGTTCTATTGGATCTTCAATATCTGTTATTTACTGGTTTTTCACTATCTCTGTCCTACGAGATCTTAATTATTTCCGTTCCACTTGATTTGTGTTATTTCTGTTCCATTGACTATTTATTATTTCTGTTCCACTGATTAAGTATTATCTCTGATACATCACTTGTCTTATCTCTGTTCTACAAGATATTAATTATTTCCTTTCCACTGGCTTTATACTATCTCTGATCCAACGGTTCTTCATTATCTCTGTTCTACTAAATCTTAATTATTTCCCTTCCACTCTTTTTGTGATATCTCTTATTCACAGTTTTTTTAATTATTTCTGTTCTATTAGATATTAATATTTTCCGTTTTACTGGTTTTGTATTATCTCTGATCCACCATTTCTTCATTATCTCTGCTCTACTAGATCTTAACTATTTTTGTTCCACTGGTTCTCTATTAGCTCTGGTCCATTGGTTCTGTGTTATCTCTACTCTACTAGATCCTAATTATTTCAGTTCCACTGGTTCTGTATTATTTTTGCTCCACCTGGTCTTCAATATCACCCTACATCAGTTTTTCATCTAAGACAGAAACTTATTTAAATGTTTGAAAGTCGTTTTTCCATTCCTAATCATTCATATTTTAAAAAGTAATATCAATAAATAGATGTATACAATTTAATTAAAAAATAAAGCCTATTTATATTTGGTAGATTTATTTATGAATATTGTTTAAATGTTTTATAGCTAATAGCAAATCGTATGATGACTTTTATAACTTTCAATATTACAAAAAAACGAAAACAATTATGATCAAATGGCTTATATTAACCTTTAGGTAAATTGAAATTCTGAGACGATATCCTAAACTCTATAGCTATAATAATATTAATAAATGAAAAAGGTAATATTTTAAAACTAATTTTTCAAATTATTTTTGAATTTACTTACTTATATGTATTTTAGATTTTAATCCCTTTAAAAATGTGTACATCGGGAATATTAATTTTGTTTCCAAGATAGAACTTCCTTAATGAAAATATCACTTTATTTTATTCATGTAAAAACTATTGTTATTAGGCTCTAAAGAGTATTTTATAAATAACGTTACACTTTATTAATCGCGTACCAGTGATATTTATTTTTTAGCCAAGTACATTGAAGAATGAGCCTATACTGTTTAGTATGAATATATCTATTGAGCCAACTGTGCTTTATTCTTTGTGTTTTTTTTATCTGTGTTTGATAATTTAAAGCCTGTGTGAAAAATGTTGTGTGTTAACACCGCATATATATTTTGGCTCTCCAGGACGGATCTATTTCTTTGAAATAAATGAACTTTCGCTATCGTATAGTACAGTCTTTAAGAGGACAAATAACTCTGCTCATAAACATATTAATAACTAAAAAGTGTATTTAATTGTGTCAAATTCGAAAACTATCTTTGTTCAAAAAGAGAGTTGAGTCAAAACGTAATGAGTTTGAAGTGCTGTTATCAAAGATCGTTTCGGAAGAAATTGAAGACTACAATGATGATATTGTAATTCAGAATCATGTCGAGATATTTTAATTACAAATATTTTTAAATTGTAGTATAAAAATGTGACTTCCCAATCCTGAACCTCAACTGGACGATTTAAGTCACTCCGCGCCTAGTGGGTCTTTGGTTCCAACTCCGTCTATAAACTTACCGAAGATTGAACTACCAACCCTCTCTGGTGATTCATCACAGTGGATGAGTTATCACAATTTGTTTAAAACAACTATTCACCAAAATTCAAGCTTAACATCTGTTGAAAAAATGTCAGATCTGATGTCAACTCTAAGCTCAGAAGCGCATAATTTAATTAATAGTCTCCCCCTTTCCGCACCCAACTATCAGTTAGACTACGATTTATTATGTAGTCGCTATCACAACCCAAGAAACTTAACTTCTCTTCACATAAATAAAATCATTGATTTGCCTCGTGTCACTAGTGGGTCACTCAAGAACCTACGTAGCATGCTCAGTAGTTTAGATATAAACAGTCAAGCTCTTCACGCTCTTGAACAAGGCACAGCTCTCGAAGGTCCTCTGTTGTTCTCATTGTTGTTACGGAAACTCGACGGTGAGACTCGACACAGGTTCGAGACCAGCAAAGGTACAAATGTAAGCTTACTGACGGTAGATGAACTAATTAAGTTTTTACATCTTGAAGAGTCACATCTTGAGTCTACCAACAATGGGAATGTGAATACTACCCAGAAGCACCCGAACAATACTCATACACCAAAGCCTCTTACTCATTGCCAAGGATGCCAGGTGGCATCAAACCCACGTCCTATCAAAATCACAAAGTCACGCTAATATCCACCTCTCACACTTATCACTGTCCAGATTTTCAAGTCAAAACTCCTCAAGAAAGATTTAAATTTTTTAAAGTTAATGGAATCTGTTATAATTGTCTTGGTTACTCTCACATACTGAACAAGGGTAATCATCACGCTCATGTAATAGATGTAATAAAATATGTCACACTTCACTACATTTTGACTCAGACCCGTCTAAGGTCACTCAAGGTCACTCTACTGGTCCACCGCACAATACCCAGAGTTATGCACGTCAGCAAGCCTCAGTAAACGTATCAACTACAAATACTCGGTTGGTTGCTTCGTCACACGTACATAACACCGTGTTTTTAGCAACAACTCTTGTTAATCTCTCAACAGCTGATGGTGTTTCCCTTGTTGTTTGTGGAATATTAGATTATGCTGCTCAAAGTGCTTTGATCACGGAACAATGTGCTCAATTGCAACAGGTCAAACGCACTTGAGCCTCAGGGTCAATCAAAGGTATTTCCCAAGCTCTGGTAAATATTAAACGCTTAATTTATCTAAATATTTCGTCTCTGAATGGAAATATTATCTCCCAAGAGCATCCCATATCAATATTGGATAAAATAACTTCAGATCTTCCTCGTGCAGCCTTTTCCCCTGACAATAAAAAGGAATATGGCCTCCTTTGTCCAAGTTGACCCCACATTTGACACTCCTGCATCCATAGATATCCTCTTAGGTGCAGATTTGTTTGCACAAACTATGACTGATGAGCTATATATTCTCGGAAAAAACCTTCCCATTGCCTTTGGTACTGTTTTTGGTGTCGTCCTTATGGAACCTACTCCCTGCTTAGCACCCAGTGCTCCTCAAAACCATTTTAATGGTGTCACCACTCTGCTCTCTACCAATGAAATCGACCTTCACTCCTCCTTGCATAACTTCTGGAAACTTGAAGAACCTCCACGTAGTGTGGCTCTCTCTAAAGATAAACAATCATGTGAATATCATTTTGTCTGTAGGCACACTCAAGATGCTACCGGTTGATATGTAGTACGACTCCCTTTCTAGGACTCTCACCCCCTCTCGCTGACTCATCAAACAATGCTAGAAATAGATTTAATGTTTTAGAACGAAAATTTGCTGCTCAACTTCCATTCAGACAATTCTATGTAGACTTCATGGAGGATTATCTTACAGCTGTCACATGACTGAATGCAAATCACCTCCAGATATTAAATCACCGCATTATTTATTGCCCCACCATGGAGTCATGAAATCAACCTTGTCCACAACTAAGCTACGGGTCGTTTTCAATGCCAGTGCCCACATCTCCAACTCAGTTTCGTTTAATCAGGTTTTATTACCTGGGCCTAAACTTCAAAATGATATTTGTGACGATATCACCCACTTTGGTCGCCACCCCATATTATTCTCATGTGATATAAAACAGATGTACTGACAGATCTTGATACCCCGTGATGATCAAACGTACCATTTGATTTACTGGCGTGACAGTCCCACAGTACCTCTTACTGTCTACCAAGTTAGCACTGTCACGTATGGAATTAGCTCATCCCTGTATCTTGCACTAAGAACTCTCCGCCAGTTAGTGAAGTATGAAGGACACAACTTCCCGTGTATTCCGTTTCTAGAAGACATAAGCATACCACGCTATTTCTATCTTGCATCTGTTACCAACATTCAACTCCATGAGTTCTGTGATGCTAGTGAGGCAGGGTATAGATGTTGCCTCTACCTCAGATGTCATGACCCCGACCACAAAGTGAAAGTTATTTTTCTCATCGCCAAATCACGTGTATCTCTCCTCAAAAGAATTTCCATACCTCGCTTGGATCTCTCCACCGCTCACTTACTTGCCATCTTAATGTACTATTGCACTGATCTCTTATCACCACATTGCAAAGTCGACTTAAGAATTTCCTGGTCAGATTCCATAAATGTCATCTCATGGATTCATACACCACCATATCAGCTCAAAGTGTATGTGGCCCATCATATCGCACAAATTCAAGACTGGCTACCTTCTCACACTTGGATGCATATCGCTTCTCCCCACAACCCTGCGGACTGTGCCTCTCGAGGTTTATCCCCTACAGATTTTAACGATCATCCCCTGTGTTAATATGGTCATCCATGGCTCTCTCTTCCACGTAAACTGTGTCCTCTTTCTCGTTTCACTCCTGTGGCCAAAGTGGCATTGCCCAACGTCACACCCTCATTATTAAATTTTCTCATTCTTAATACTTCTATTGATTCGATTCAAACATTACTGCTCAAAAACTCGTCAACACAATGGTTTTTGTATCTCACTTCCTTAAACACTGCAGATCAAAAGATCGCCAAACAGGACTTCTCAGCCCTCAAGAGCTCACTGATACCATTTATCACATCTGTCAAGTTATCCAAGCTGAAACCTTCACCACCACATATAGCTCATCAAGGCTAAGAAACCATGCAGCAAGAAACTTCAACGCTTATCTCCGTTCCTGAACAACCAGGAAATATTGAGAGTAAGCGGACGAATTAGTCGTTTAAATCTGGCTCCCGAAGCTAAACACCCTATCGTGTTACCAAAATCACATCAAATTGTCAACCTGATCATTGATTACCATCATCTCAAGCATCTCCATGCTGGACCTCAACTGCTACAGTCTATTTTGTCCCAACATATCTGGATCCTCTCTGTTCAAAGCACAATTAGACCTCAAATTTTCAAATGTATTCATTGCTTTCGTCACAAACCAAAGCTCATAGCTCCAACTATGGGTGATCTACCTAATACCACGAGTGACTCCCTCACGTCCATTTCTCAAATCTGGAATGGATCATGGAGGTCCATTCTCAGTGAAGTTATACACTCTCAGACGCCTCCAGCCTATTAAAGTCTATCTCTGCTGGTCTTTATGCTTCTCAACTAAAGCAGTTCACCTTGAAGTTGTCACAGACCTTACCTTGGATGCATTCATCGCTGCCCTCACTCGAAGAGGGTTCTGTTCAGACCTATATTCGGATTGTGGGCTAAACTTCATAGGTGCCTCTCATCAGTTGAAGTAAACCATTAACGATATCTAGCTCAAGACCGCACTCAACAACTTCAACAGTTTGCATCACAACATTCCATCAAATTTCACTTTCATTCTGCAGCCGCACCACATCAGGGAGGACTTTGGGAATCTGCGATTAAAAGCCCAAAATACCATCTCTAAAGAGTAATTGGAGATCATATATTGACCTTAAAAGAGTTCATAACGTTGAAGACTAAAGTGGAAGCTATGTTGAGCTCTAGACTGCTAGCCCCTATATCCACTGACCCATGTGAACTAGATACTCTCACTCCGGGACACTTCTTGATCGGCTTTTCCCTCGTTGCCGTTACTGAAACCGATGGATCTGACATACCATGCAACTGATTTAAAAATTAAATTTAGTCAAATCACTCTCACAACTCTTCTGGAAAAGATGGCATAAGGAGTATTTACACACCCTTAAGCAACGCTTAAAATGGCAAACGCAGAAAGCTAACCTACAAGCAGGAGATCTCGTTAATTCATGAACCCAACACCCCACCTCTGTCTTGGCTTCTTGGACGCGTCACTTAGATCTTACCTGGAAAAGATAGCATTGTACGAGCTGTGCATCTGCGCACCTAAAAGAGAATACTTTCAAGGCCTGTCGTCAAAGTGTTTCCTCTCCCACTCAACTAGAGTTGCATATTGTTATTATCTCGTTCTTTTTAAGTTATTTCTTTGTTTTTGCCTTTTTTTGCTCTCTTTAATTGATTTATCTTGTATTTTTGTTTCTTTCGTGATTGTTGATGTATCTTTTGTTCTATTCATTCATTGAACTAGTTGTTCAAGGGGGCGGTCTGTTTAGTATGAATATATCTACTGAGCCAGCTGTGTTTTATTCTTTGGTAATTAATTATAGTCACTAGCACTAGGTGTCAAAACCACACTGACCCTTCTCCCCTAATGGATCTAGGCTCGCTAATCCCGCGCTTTTCTTAGTATAACGGACAAAACTGTGAGTTCAAGTGTATTTTGGTCTCGGGACACACAAGCATGAAACTCTCTCGTGTGAAATAATTAATAAGTGCTCAAGAAATAAGATTTGGGCGCCCCAGCCATCATTTCATCACTCCAAGTATTCTCAGTCACCATTCGCAAAGGTAAGCTCATAGTTAATTAAGTAGTTTTCTCTGTGTTTGATAATTTAAAGCCTGTGTGAAAAATATCATGTGCTAACACCGCACAACTACCCTAAATGCAACACAAATAAGACATGCAATAAATTGGACTGGTGGTAACAGGCAAACAAGGTTTCAATCATGGTCTGGTGAACTGAGTGGGACTTTTCAACAATTGTCTCCACCTCTTCCTTTAAAAAAATGCATGTTTATTCTCCCCCCAAAAAAACTTTAAAATACCGGTATATTTGTGAATTTGGTACATTTATATACAAGTTTTAAATAGTATTCCAGGCATGTAGCTCGAACTAATAGTAAAATATGGCACGAAAAAAAAATCCTTTTCATGGAAGAAAAAACAAATTGTAAAACGATGTGTGCAAATAAGAACACATGTCTTACTCTCCTCCCCCACTCTACCCACCCTTATTTTCACCCAGAAACGTAAGGTTGTTGTAACAACTGCAAACATTTACCCATCAAGCTTGAAAAATCATTTTCTAAACACAAATGAAATGACTTCCAAATAATCAATATTTTTTAAAAGTTTAATTTAATTCCTCTATACTACTTTCTAAATAATCTGGAAAAAATTGTATTTGCTTATTTAAGCTTATGAAACAAAGATAATTTTGTACTAAAAAATTGTGGCAATCCTGCCAGTTATTCGGTGTCTCTATTTTGGTAATTTTTGGTGACGCTAAGGCTAGTTTGCATTGTCTTACACTTGGCCAGAAACATACTTAAATAAGCTAATAATAACAATAGTAACTATAATTGACTCAATTGTAAAGGTAATAGTTAGATTAACTCAATTCATACAATTATTCTAATATTTGTATGTAAACAGTTGTATTTGTTATGTTTATAAAAGCATGAAGCACTAGATTTGCCCTGGAAATAATGTTTAGTTTGAGTTTAGTTTTGAAGTCAGTCAACCTAGTCAAGCCTCTTTTTGTAAGGTGAACGTATTCCACGCCTGTGTTGCCGCAACTGTCAATGAACGGTCATTACATTGTGGCTTATGAATAGGGATGCTTTATAAGGCTTAAGTCCTAGCACTGGAAATAATGTTATAGTAATTTTTAGTAGATCCCTGTAAATAAGTAGATAGCCCCTATGGATGGTAAGAAGTTGTGCAAATAAAATAACAAATACAGATATATGTTAGTATTTGTAGGAAGAGTATTAATTCGAGCCTGTATCCACTGTGTAGGTCTCATTTTTTGAAGAAAATGTATGGTATAATCTATCAGGCAATATTATGAACCAATCCGAAATTCTAATATAATAAAGTTACTTAGTTCAGTTTTAAGAAGGCAACAGTAAGTATTTTTAAAGTGTGTTTTGTTTGGCATTGATTAATTATTTTAAAACTGCTGTTTAAGTCTTCCTTAATGCAGATCTAAAATAAAAGCTCTACCCACCGAAAGACCACACCAAGCGCCAAGAGGAACCGATTTGGGAGATATAATGCGCTAGAGAAGATATGTTATTCCAAAAAATATTATCAGTGGTTAACGTTTCCCCACTTTCCAGTTCGTATCTGTGGGAACTATGCCAGTTTGAATAGTAACGACCTCCATCAGTAGGAACCAGTGTAATAATGATTAGGACTCCACAAGACATTTACCTCGTGATGTATTGCCAACGAACGAAAAACTTTTTATAACTAATTACAGCATCATCCAGAAAACTTTAGAGAATCACTTTCCTGAGTTTAATGTACTTGCGCCTAACGAATTAATTTATATCATACTTAGGAGACTCATCTAATGAACGCATCCATATAGTGGGAAAAAGATGATTATTTTCCCTATACTTAATCACACTTGTTTAATATTCTATAAGAAACTTATTTAAACCGGTCTCAGCAGTAAAATGCTAATAAGGATTATTAGAAAAAATGTATAATTCAATATCTACATTTTAAAAGCTTGAATTTTTTTTAAATATTTATCAAGGAATGTAAATGTCATTACTAATTTTATATTTTATATTACTATTTTGTGTTTAAAAAAAATATTTGTTCACATTAAAGGACTTTTTTTAATATTGATGAAATGTATAGCAAATATTTATATAAATAAGAAAAGAAGAAATAATTATGTCTAAATAAACTAATATTAGCTTAGTTAACGACACATTAAAAAAAGTATATTAGCAATAACAACGCATTCGGAAGTAGTTTAAATAATATTAATTAGGAAACAGAGGAGGAGTATAATGGATAAGAAGATAAAATCGAAGCTTGTAGTATAGGAAGCCAGGAAGAGTTGGATGCAAAAATGGACAGAGATGCTAAAAAGGGATGTGAAAATAAGTAGGATAGTGTTGTTATAGTTTGGTAAGAAACAGGAGAGATAAAATACAAGAAGTTTGAATTATGGATGAAGAAGGAAGAACGATGAAGATAGGATAAGAATAAAATGAGCTATGAGGGGAATATTTTGAGAATATGTTAAACCCGGAAGAAAAAATGGATTAGAGTGAAGCAGAGAAGCATGAATAATTAGAAGAGAAGGAGGAAGTGAGTCCAAAATAAAGAGTTAGATGATACATTAAAGAGGATGAAACAAAGAAAATCACCAGGTTTGGATAAACTAACTGTGGAAATGATAAGAGCTGCAGTAATATAATGTTTGTACAGGGTTTTGAGAGTGATATGAATGGAGAAAAGTTTTTAGGAAGACTGGAAGAAGGAATTATAATATTGATTTTAAGAAAGAAGACAGGAATAGGTGTTTGAATTAAAGAGGAATAACGCTGCTGTGCCACTCCAGAAAAATAAATAAAAATATGTTGGAAATTAGAAAAGAAAACAAATTCAAGGAATGTGGAGAGAGTAACGCTGATTAATTAGGGAGCATAGGTCTAAGTTAAGATTTAATTAACAATAAGACAGCTTATTTAAGGAAGGTTTGAATTCCAGAAGGACTTATTAATGGTATTGACGGATGTGGAGAAGGCATATAATAGTGTGGATAGAAATTGGGTCTGGAGAGTGATGGAGTAAGCTGGAATGGAAATAGGATTTGTAATTAGAGTAAAGAATATGTATAATAATAACATGAATTGGGCTAAGATAAAGAAGGGGTGGACGTAGTGGTTCCAAATAAAAAATAGAGTTAAGCAAGGGATTGCTCTTTCTTTATTATGATGTGTTATGGTAATGGAAATGGTCATGAATAAAGTGGCAAGAAATTTGGGAAGGCAAGAATGAAAGTCACGATGTTTACTGCTGACTTGATGGTATAGTGGATAAGAAATAGAAGGTACAGTAACAGCTACAGGAATAGAATTAGAAAGTGAAAAAAAAGTAAAGAAATTTATCACAGTGTAGTGTGAAGTAATGGTAACGACGAGGAAGAGAATAAGGCCTAGTCTATTTATAAATCTGAATAGAGTAGAACTGGGAAAGGTACAGGATGTAGAATATCATGGAGGTATGATTGAGGCGAAGGGTGGGAGTAGAGAGGATCTAATAAGAAGAGGTAAGTAAGGGGAGTTGTTCTATAGGTGTGTAGAAGATCTATTACATGGAATATAAGTATCCTTGAAGTGTAAGGAAGTGTTGTATAGGGTGTAATTTATACCTACAATCATATATGCAGCAGAAACATGGACATTGGATGTAAGATAAACTAAGAAAGTGGAGGTTAGGGTAATGAATTAATTTTGTGAGGAGAATTTTAGCTGTCACGAAGAAACAGGATTAGGAATGAAGCTATCCAGGGAATAGTGAGAGTACAAGGAGTACATGAAAGAGTAGAGGGAACAATACTGACATTATAATGAGAATGGAAAGGACACAATACCAAAGGTATTGATGTAGATGAAGTATTTAGGGAAAATACAGCAAGGTAGACCCAAAACTAAATACAAGAGAAGATAGCAGAAAGTGTGCGTGTGAGAGTAGAGTAATGGAAGCGATTAAAGGAGGAAAAATGGTGGATAAATATAGGAAGATGGAAGCATTTTAATAAAGTGACCGGGCCACAGGATGGAAATATTTGATGATAATGATGATGATGATTATATTAATATATACACACAAATGTTTTACAAATTAATATTTTAACATTTTATTCAAGCCATTTTGTGTAGTCTTCATTTATATTAGTTTTGTGGTTAGGTCATTTGTCCACATAAACATTTATTGACAACTGAGTGCTGCTTTCTAGAAATACTAACTCACTTCTGAAGTGTATATTTCTCTCTCCTTCATGCTGTTGTGTTAGCATTATGCATCTAATTATATCCTGGGGGTCATTAAGCATAAAAAATATTAATACTGTTAAGTTTCAAGTGAGACATATATTAGAGCTGTGCAAGGCTTCAATGATTTCGACTCTGTTCACCATCTCTTTGAAGCAAAGATCTGACTTCAATTATTATTCTCAAAGCTTTTATAATATATAATTAGCAGTTTTATATATAGAAAAAGGGCTGCTTATAAAATAATTGAATAAAATTGATATTAAATATATATTATATATTTATGTATTATAAATTTTGGTCAGTCTGTGCTGTTATTTAAATTACGAATAATGTTTAGAAATCAAAATTATGTATAAATGAAAATGAGTTTTATAATATTAGTTTGACTAATCATTTAGGTTAAAGTATCTTAAGCATTTTGTGAATGGTATTTCGTTTCTTAAGATATAGGCCCTATAAAATACATATGTATTATAATATATTACTTTTGTAACCAAAAAACACAAATTAAAACTTATTTTGACCTCGGTAATTCAGTTTCGGTAACAACTAATCAAGCCTCGCCTCGAATCGATAAAATGAACTTCATATACCTCTAATAAATATATATATATATATACTTTTGTATTAATATATATACTATACTTTGGAATTAACAACTTATCATTACCGAATTGGGGACTAAAAAACAATCAAATATTGGTTTATCATTCAATGGAAGGAAAAAAGGACAATTTTGCGTTGATTTACTCGTATATACGGCCTTGCCTTTATTCGAAACCGATAGCCTAATACAGGGTGGGACCGTAGCAATCCATGTCAAGGAAAGTGATGGACAACTTGCTGAGGTTTGTCTGACGTCCAGTGGATCCCAACTGAGTGATATTATCTTCTAAAAGTGAAATAGTATAATATGTAGTTTGCTTTTATTTATATAGTTAGTAATTACTTTTCGATTAAAGTGTTAATGTTCAAGCTACTAATCGTCTAATTGTTTCAGCCTAATCCTGTATAAGTATACAAACGCACTAACAACCAAGGAAATATATATGGTTGTGATATTATAACATATAATAGTGATACCCGTAATAATCAATTTCTATACCAACAGCAATGTATGTTCCTAGTACAAACTGATACTTTTAGATATCGTTTCCAAATTTAAATATGTATGGATGCAAATAAAAATAGTTAACCGGTTGTAGTGAGGTCCAATTTTAACTAGACCATTTGGCAGTTCGTGTCTATCTTCCCAGATGAGTGTTCCACGATAACTGTCAAATACCTGGACCCATTTCAACGACATTTTTCAGAATATTCTTTGAACTTAGACTGAATGATGTACGTACATTACTGTGCATGATATTTCCATCCGTTTCAATTTATCGGCTGCTATAATGATACTTCATTTAATATCTCATCTTAAATGATTTTAATATAATATTAAAATCAATCTAGAGAGTAGCTAGGACGTACTTAAAATTTTGATAAATTGATTGACTGACGTCTGAAACAACGTGAATAACCGTTATTATTAATTAATACAATGTACTGTACAGATTACTATTTTTTCTGTTTAGCTTGATAAATATAAATGGTACTCTGCACCACAGAGACTTTCTCTCTTGTTAATCTTAAAATAAGGACAGTTTCTAAAGACTAGTATTATTACTATAACTATTATTATTATTATTATAATTAGCACCACGTCTTACTACCCGTGCGGGTTATACGCATTTATACTAATGTGTAATGGTAGGGTGATTGTGAGATGAAATGGAGGACCTACAGTTTAACGTGGGATCCGAACCACGGTGGAGGCCTGGCATTCCACACATTCACAAGCTATGATTAATACACTTCTTGTCAGAGGTGAAGGAAGGGTTTGTCAATCAGATAAATCTGTGCCGGGACCAAGGATTGAACCCTGGACCCCCAGCACAGAAGTCCAACACATTACCCCTATACCACCAGGCAACTAAAAAACTAGTAAGATTTGGGAAACGAAATAATATACATTGTTGCAGAAACACTCCACCAAAGTGCACAAGTGAAATAATACAAACTTTTACAGAAACAAATAGCAATAAGATCAATCTCAAATTTTCAAAGACCTTCACAAAAAAATATAGATTTATTTATAGCTCAGAAGATATTAATTTTATAAAAATATATTTCAAATAAAATATTTTAATATTCAATAGTACCACAACTTCACAATGATAGGTTATTTTATATCTCAAGTAAATGTGGAGATACCATCGAAAATGGACATTTCTGCTTATGTAAAGTACGCTCAATGTCACTTTAACGTGAAAATAATGACTGATATTTTGTTTGTAATGCTAAAAAGTACCTTTATACGAAATTTGAACAAATTCATTACAGCGGTTCTCAACTAAATCGATTCTTTCCCTTTTACATTTTCGCCCCTATTTTTAGTGTTAGATATTTAATTCCAAAACTCCTCTACGGGGAGCCTTATATACACTTTAGATAGAAAAAGTCTTATCCCAATCGTTAGAATGGGTTCCGTTCTAGGCGGAGATACAGACAGACACACAGGCAGTTCTTAAAAACCGTAAAAGATTTCTGTTTTGTTATAAATGGTAGGTTTTTAATTACATGTTATATTTTAGATTAAAAATAAGGTAAACTTAAGATTTCTTACACTATTTCATTACTTTTAACTAAAAAAAAATTCATCCAATCCGAAACAATGTTATAAACATTATCAATGTACTTATTCTCCGTTTTAGAATGTTATCGATAGTGTATAATATAGTGCATACACTAATACTTTATAATACAAGCATCGTGTTTACTCAGAAAAAAGAAAATACTTCTGTTTTTTTTAATATTTAGTAAGTTTTTTTAATGATTATCTTATCGTATTTCGAAATGTTTAACTGAATTAAATATTTTCATCCACTGCTTGGGTGCACCATTGTAAAGAACTTGTATGCGTCATGATCAATCACATGGCTTAAATTCATCAGTCGCCATTTTGAAGCAATGTTTGTTAAACTTTTTTTTGTAAAAGTGCTGCCAATACATATTTTTTTAAAGTGGAATAGAACGATAAATAAGCTTTGTGCTTGACCTCAAATAAATATAAATAATATTGGCCAAATTACTCTGAGCTACTATCACCCTCATACATTAAGATATGTTTTCATTACAGCTATCTAAAGTGACAGATTGTCAGTTATTGACGTAGGGATACACTAGGGACTATTTCTAGTAGCTTTTTGAACTGTCATCCAAATAAGCTTGAGTGGGGAATGTACTTTATAAATGTGAACCTCTTGACCTGATTGTCGGCAAGATGGTCATACAAAATAAGTTTCAAATTTTTCATAAATCATAATTTACTTGTGTAGTACTGTTACAAACATAGAAAACAATACACTATTTGATGAATGGCCCATTAATTTGAGAGCGATTATGTTGACGATGCACAAAAACATTTTCAGTTTTTTTTTTTTTTTATCCTTTTCCCTTCCTTCCGTTTCTTGTTAAGCTCCAGTAACGTGGCAAATGTAACGTAACGCACCCTTGGGTTATAAATAGCTTTCATTAGGTATACCTTGTTCTCCCTGAGGACATTAGACCAACACCCCCTTCATCCTCACAGGAAGTACGCCAGAAAAATAAAGAGAAGACGGTAGGTACTAACTAAACGACTCTCATTACTCATTTTGTGCCTGCTTTTATCCCTTACACTTGTCCAACACAGCGAAAATATGAATAGGTAGCAATTAATTACGTCCTATCTTCATTCGAAGGACTTTTAAAACAGAGAACAGACATTTTAGTCCGTTTTTATTTTCTAAGAGTTGAACCAAGAGTATTCAATGGTAGTATTTTTGTACCAATGGTAGTTGATGGGATATAACAATTATAATAATATGAGCTGATGGGGTAGGATGATTGAACTAAAAGATTTGATAGGGTAGGATATTTGTACCCATGGTAGAATATGATGGAATTGTGAGTTTTAAAAGATAGGAGCTAATGTTGGAGGTCCGTTGAACAGATTGTAGTAAATGTGATGAGACAGTTAAATGGCTGAAAGTCAATGTGGTAATACAGTTAAATGGCTGAAACTCAATGTGAGAGGACAGTTGAATAGATGGAGATCAATGTGGTAAGACAGTTAAATGGCTGAAAGTCAATGTGGTAAGACAGTTAAATGGCTGAAAGTCAATGTGGTAAGACAGTTAAACGGCTTGAAGTCAATTTGGTAAGACAGTTAAACGGCTTGAAGTCACTGTGGTGAGACATTTTAACAGCTGTAAGTCATTGTCGTAGGACAGTTGAATGGCAGGAAGTCAATGTGGTAAGACAGTTGAGCAGTTTGAAATCAATGTGGTAAGACAGTTAAACGGCTTGAAGTCAATGTGGTAGGACAGTTGAACAGCTAGAAGCCAATGTGATAGGACAGTTAAATGGCTTGAAGTCAATGTGATAGGACAGTTGAATAGATGGGGATCAATGTGGTAAGACAGTTAAATGGCTGGAAGTCAATGTAATAGGACAGTTGAACAGCTGGATGTCAATGTGGTAATACTGTTAAACGGCTTGAAGTCAATTTGGTAAGACAGTTAAACGGCTTGAAGTCAATTTGGTAAGACAGTTAAACGGCTTGAAGTCAATATGGTAAGACAGTTGAACGTATGGGATTTGAGAGATTTGGACAATTGAAACGGACAATATTTTTTGGCGCAGGACAGTTGAACGAATGGGATATTTTTGGAATAGTGTATCTGAGCGAATGGAAGATGATAGGGCAGGACAGTTGTAATGAGATTTGATGAAGTAGGACAGCTGAATTGAGATATTTGAGTATAGCTATAACTCAATCCTTATTTTCTCACTAGATGTTCTACTATATTAATAGCATACAGAAACATGTTTGCAGTCATGATCAAACAAGTTAAACTTTGATCCAAACCTTGTTTCTAAATATATTATTGTTGAGTGATTAACTACTTGAGACATAATACATTGTTTGCAACAAACTATATGTAACCATAAGGAGTGTCCTATCTCATTAATCCACATTAGTCCAATCAAACCTCGTTTATTGATAACTATGTTATATAGCTCTCTGAAATAATAGTTTGATTCAAGTTTTATCTGGTTCAATTGGCATAGATATTTAGGAGGAAACATGTTTAGTTCAATAGATTAATTATATATTTATATATATATATATATATATATATATATATATATATATATATATATATATATATATAT